>JAODAC010044492.1:0-11062 GCA_027575185.1 Mimaenictus wilsoni | reverse complement strand
CGAAAAAATGAAGCTATATTGGCAAGAAAGAAGAAGCATATAAAATGATATTCCGCGTGGTCCACGATGGCCGAACCACGACGAAGAAGAAGAATATAGAAGCACATATTACCCATTATACCAAGCAGTGCAGACAATCGGGATGAGACCCTGATATATTGGCGATAGAGAGCTGAATGTGGCGGATAAAAGACTGATAGCTAGAGCACGGTGTGGCTCGGAAGAGAGGGGATGGAAGGTGTGGATGGGAGATGAATATGTCAGTTGTATCCTATGTGGAAGGGAGAGGGATTCCTGGGAGCATGTTGAGAGTGGTTGTATAGGAATGAAAGAAGAGTGCGCGCGTTATTGCCAGGGGGGGGGGGAAGGCGAGTGAAAGAGTGGCTGAGTGAGGATGGAAGAGGGGTGGCAATTTTGAAAGTAATAACAAAGCAGAAGGAAGCAGCATGGAATGAACGCCTACCTACCATCAACTACGGGTAGGCGTCAAATTGAAGGTACCTAGGGAGTGAAAGAGGAAAACGTCGGGCAGAAGGAGTCCGGAGTAAGGATAAAGAGTGAAAGTGCAAAAGAAGTTTAGCGGGTTTGATTATTTTTTGTTGAAATGGTATTTATTTAATCAATTTTCGTTTTGATAGTATTTAGTATGTTAAGTTTTACTTGTTACTTTAAGGATATAATGGGGCTAGAAAGGATCACCCCAGCGTATATTGTGATGCAGGAATCGGGCAGAAAAAGCTTAGCATGGGAAGCAATGGGGAGAGTGATTCGATATGAGAAGAAGGTACGTGAGGTATGGATGTCGGGAGGGAAGTAGGGTATATATGGAAATGGTGCAGCACGGCGGATACGAACAGATGGAGAGAGCTACGGCGCAATGCACTTGCAACAGTTGGATGGTCGGAGAAATGGTTAGAGAGGATGCTAAATGAAGATATCCCAGTGGAAGAAATGTATAAGAGCATAAAATGGAAGGTAGAGGAGCAGGAGAGGCAGGGAAAGATTAGGGACAGCACATATAATCCTGGCTATAAGGAGTAGCAGGTAATCGGGAAGGTTCCACAGTATGTTATGAGAAGAGATTTGAGGAATGAAGGTAAACGGTTAATAGTGAGGGCAAGATGCGGATCCGAGGAAAGAGGAAGGAAAATATGGATGCCAGAGGAATATAGAAGGTGTGCGATGTGCAATAGGGAGTGGGATACATGAGACCATTTGGTGAGCGAAGGCAAACGAATGGAGGTGTTGGGAGAAAGAGAAGGAAAAGACCACAGAAAAGGCACTTGCGGAATGGTTGTGTGAGACAGGGAAAGGGATAGATTGGATACGGAGGGTGTTAGGGGAGAAGGAAAGAAGGAGGCGCACAGTGTAGAACAGGCATGTGCATATTGTAATTGTTTTTTTCTTTGTTTTTTTTTGTGTTTACAGATATATTTTATTAGTTTTTTTTGTATATTTTAAGTTAAGATTTTATTATAATCGAATGATTCGGCCGTCGGAGTTTGGTAAAACATGATATTAAAGGTTGGTGAATGAATTATGGCAAATGTATGTTTTACAGGTTTATTACAAGAATTGTACAACGTACGTTTCGCTTTGCAGCATCGCCAGGTTACTTATTATAATGAATGTATGTAATGGAAGGGGCAAGTAATGTGCCAATAAAGGTTGTCTACTAATAATAATAAATATATTTTTATGGCTTTCCACCTTTAAAGTCTTTCCGCCGAGAAAGTACATTTTGATTTTATACAAATTAAGAAAACAAATGAATTACATAATTGTATGAATGAAGGATTTCAATTACAAGCAGAAAAATAAATGAACATAAACCTTTAATAGAGACGTTTAATACAAATTAAACAGTATTGCTAATTTATATTGTGGTAATGGTGGTGAAGAGGATGTGAATGTGTTTTGAATTTAGTGGATTGTTGATGAGGGGAAATTTTTAATTTTCGATTTACACCTTTTTCTCAAAACCTTATCTACCATGTAAATCGGGCGATAGGTATACTGTGGAAACAACATCGTTTAGAGTCATTACCAAACTTAGATATCCCAGATATCATTTACATAATTCCCCAAATACATTGCTTTACGAAAAATGAACACCGTTACCTTGAATTACAGGAAAAGTTCAAAATGAAAAGACAAAACTTCGCAATTGTAAATGACGCTCAAACTTTATTGTAGATGTTGATCTCATTATCAGCACATACCAAAAAGAAAAAAACTGTGATAAATTTCGTACTAATGATAGAAACACCAAAAATCAAAACATTTTTATAAATTGACGTTATTTTGCTGAGGATGGTGTAATAAAAACACCGAAACCGGTCCAAAATTGAAATTTAATAGAGATATAAAGAAGTAATACAAAACATCACTACCTATTGTTTCAACTTTATATAGGCATCAACAATCATATAACTAAAAATTCTATATCAACATTGTTATTAAACAGCTTTTTTGACGGAAATCGTTCAACCAAAAAGGTACAAGTGAATGTCATAGCAAGATACCTTGAAAAAAATCTGTATACAAATTTGCTGATAGTATATAATAATTTTGAAAAGACAATTTCAGGTTTAAAAAACTTTATCCAATAAGCCTCTTAAGAAATAGAAGGCAAGGAATGAATACGGCTAAAAGTCGCAGTAGTCCTAAAAGCTCTAACAATAGCAATGTTAGGTTGCTGTTTTAACACAAGACAAATGTGATTTGATTTTTCAATATGGCTAAAAACTATGAATAAGGACTCGGAATAAAATCTGACTCAAGATAACTTTGTCGTAATTTAAATGGAGGTTCACCACATAAGAGATAAACACTACTCTTAGCAGAATTTACAGGAACACCAGAAGTAAGCCTAAGTATATGATAATTTAGCCACTAGAAAAGGCAACAATAAAAGTATGACAGAAAGTATGGCGTGTTTACACCAAATGTTGACTTTCCAAACTCGTACATCTCGTGTCCACGCCTCCATGTAAATTTTCCGAAATTCGCCAAATTTCGCCATTCCCCAAAAATCCTCCTAATAAATTGCTTCAATGACCAGCCCAAACGGCAGACCAACAACAGCAATAAAATATTAACGTCAATGTTTTCACCCTTTACAGAAATGTTGACTTCTTAATCCGACCGACTAATCTCTCGCTAATTTCCGATAGACAACCTACAAGCGCATCGTAAACCGTCTACGCCCTCCTTGGAAACATTAGAATGACGGCTAAACGGTAGCCTAAACCCCTTTTAGTATCACCTTTATGCGTACCCTTTCTTCGGACAATGGGACGTTCGCTGGGCAATCACGAGGATGATTTATTGGCACCAGCAACTATTCGACGAATTCATGAATATCAAAATTCAGCACCAGGATGTGAGGCTATTCGCATATCGTATAAGGCGTTTTTATTCAAATATTTCGAGTTTTGCGTTGTAAATATCGGCATGATCCCATCGATTGACGAAGATCACTTTGGTTGTACATTGTCCATGAGCAGATCATGCAGGTTCGATAATGGACATGCGCTCAATTCTCGATTTTTTTTCGTACCCGCATGATGCGTGATACTTGTAGCTACTGGACACTGTCAGTTTAAATTTATTAACATTTCCGATCGTTTGACGTGTTCCCATGAGGTGGTAAAGCCGAAAGAAAAAATACAAAAAACCGTTGTAAAATAATGTAATTGAGTATAAAATATTAAATTGCTTCCAGACTTCTGTAATTGTATTCTATTTTATTTGCTATTTAGCGCTTGTATTCTTTATTTTATTACTTTGCTGTTTTACATGTTAAACTAATATTAGTTCGACATAAATTTGTTTAATCTGTGACAGAAGAATTTGAATTTTGAACGTGAATTATAATATTTAAAAAGGAATTACATACATTTTCTGGATAAATACGTTTGTTACTTTGTAAGTTTGAATATTCGAATAAATTTAATAATTTTCCGCACTTTTACAACTTAAACTAATACTGGGGCCACATAAATTAGCTAATTATGTGACAGCAAAACGTTATTTTCTGAATTTTCCTGCTTAAGGCACACGGCTACACCCATTCAGCATTCGACAAACAGAACTAGACTGCTTAAGAAGATTCAGGATGGCGTTTAAATTGCTCGATTTTATCAGACATTTAAATATCGTATTTGTAATCAAATGAACGGGTAGCTCTGGGAAGCTCTGATTGTGAATAGTTAAATGGGTAGCACCTTGCCGTATCACTGCGGCAGTCGAGGTTCGAGCCTTCCACCTCCACCACCCATATATCATCACTACTTCCAACACTCGACTATAACATGCAACTATACATTCAATTTCAAAAACATTCCACTTTGTACAAGTCTACAGACTAGACGTGTCAAAAATATATCGATATTGATAATTATCGATACATCAAAATTTCGATATTTATCGATAATTTCATTTTCCACAATATCAATATATCGGTATCGAATTTTTTGATATTGTTTGGACATGTCATTGTTGTAACCGCCAACTGCATAACATGATTTAAAATGAAACCAACCATTGTTAAACGGTGAATTCTCATAGGAGTCGCTAGTGTGCAGATTATTATAAATATTTATATTTATAGCGAATTTTTCAGAAAATCGAAAATTAGTTAATGCAATAGTATATCATAACATGAAAATTTAAAATCATTAATATAAATATCGACTATTACTTGATATAATTTTTTTATCTCTATTCAATTCTTTTTCAACACTATTGATAAAAAGAAGAATTCACTTTAATATGCATCCCCATCGAGAATCGAACCTCGGAACCTCATGGACAATGGTCATTGACCATACCACTGCGCCACTTGGCTGGACTTAATATAATTTTCAATATTTCTTTCATTTATCAAAAACACGAAAATATATATTATTCTCAGTTTCTTCATTATTCTTATCACGAATATAGACTGGTAACACCCCTGTAGCCGCTGCATGAGTCCGAGATTTCAAGTAAATTGTTGGGAATTGTAATTAATTATGAGACCCATTTACAGATGTCGTTCCTGTGGAATTTCAAATTGTTCAATATTGATAATACCGATATTTTCAAGACGATAAATATCGATTTCGACAAATATCGATATTTCATCAACGTCTGACATGCCTACCACAGACATTGCAAGAACAATCAACAACAACATTCACCAACAGTTCACACAAATAACCAAAAATTGTATAAAGACTTTCAAATATAGAAATTGTAAACAGCAATTAAATGATAAACAAACAAAAATAAATAGAACATATAAAAGTCGGAAAGACCCAAAAAAAAATGTGACATTGTTATGGGATTCATGATGACATATTGAGTTGACGCTTAAGTTGCCGGTTGATGATGGGGTTAATGTAGAAACTGTACATTTTTAACAATCATTACAGTCATATTTCGTTATGGAAAAGGTAAAGGAAAAGGGCTGTTGCGACGAGCTATGAAGTACCCAAACTCGTGTGTGTTTACTTTTCTATGACTCGGCCAAAGCAGTTTCGTTTTGTTCGTCTTCTGATCGGTGAATCGCGTTAAGTTTGTCAGCTTGCATTGAAACTAATCAATACAAATCCCATAAGCAAACGCGCGCATCAAATGTGTTCAACAAGCAATATCAGTAATACATGATCTGATAAAATACGAATAGGTAACTTCCCCGCAGTGATAATTATTCAGTT
Organism: Mimaenictus wilsoni; assembly: GCA_027575185.1. Taxonomy (NCBI): domain Eukaryota; kingdom Metazoa; phylum Arthropoda; class Insecta; order Coleoptera; family Staphylinidae; genus Mimaenictus; species Mimaenictus wilsoni. The sequence continues at coordinate 5,357 of JAODAC010044492.1, read as the reverse complement.
TAAAATATTGAACGGTTCGCAAGATATATCAAGGCAAACGTGTCCGATTTTTGTAATGGGTGAAATCGAATCGCCGTGAAATAAATTTGTTATTTTAAATTATAACCATTTCTTTAAGGTTTTCTATATTTTATCTATCGTAAACATATTATTTTTATTTAATGTATTCGGTGCGCAGACCTGGCCATCGACCTTCATTGGTCCTTCAAGCTGGATACATACATATGATTTTTTATTGTGTTTTTGTATATATTACATGTTATTGTGATTTTTGTTATTGGTTTTTGTGATGTTGTTGTTATGGTTGTGTTGTTGATGTGGTGTCTTGTTGTGTGTGAGTGAAGTGATTTTTTATGTTGTCGGTGGATTCTTCTTGTGTGTTGTGGCTTGCGCATTGCGATTGTGGTGACTTTATCGGTGTGGATTTTTATTAATGTAAATTTTTCGTGTGAATTTTTAATGTGATAAATTAAATGTGTGAATTTATAATAATAAATTCACACTAGACTAGTGGGGTGCCCACCCCGGGGACTCGAACCCCGTCCTCCTACGTGGTATGCAGATACTTTACCACTAGGCTGCCCAGGTGGACGTAAATATATTATTGCAGTGTATTTTATTTCATTTTGGTGATTTCGCATTTTTTCGTGCGATGAATTTGATTTTAGTCTCAAATTACTCCCAAAAATATGCTCTTTCAGATGATACCATACACTGACTTATTTATTGGGGGACCCCTTTATACGTTGTTACATTTACATTGTCTCTTTAGGAGTATAAACGTCACCTTGAAAAATTCTAGTTACTTTTTTAATGAGGACTTTGAATTTGGGCTCAAAAATTCACAAAAATATTCTCCTTCAAATGATACTGCTCACATAATTGTTTCTTTGAAGGGACCACATATATTACGTTATAGGTCAGCACCTATGAAGTTTACAGATCTCCCAGAAATATTCCGGCTGGTTTTTCAGTGAGCAGTTTCTTTTTGTTCTCAAATTACTCACAGAAATATGTACTTTCCGCTGATACTACATACTTAATGATATTATACGATATTATAAGGCTATTATAAGTCCCCCTGTAATATTTTTATTTATTTATTAAGAGTTATTGCAAAAAAAACAGGAGGCTATCGTCCATAAAATAGTATGTTAAATATTATACTACTTCAGGGGGACTCATAATATCGGATAAATGGGTTTCTCCCCAAACAAATTATCAAGTATGTAGTATCATCTCAAAGTACATAATTCTGGGAATATTTTGAGCCTAAAATAAAAAATGCTCTCTGAAAAAGTAACTGGAATATTTCAGGGTGACATAAAAACTTCACAGGTGGTGAGTTATCAGGTCACATTTGTGGTCCCCGACCCCAAACAAACAATTATATGTGCAGTATCATCTGAATGAACATATTCTTATGACGTTTTTGAACCCAAACTGAAATTCATCATTAAACAATTAACCAGATTTTCTCAGGGTGTCATTTATACTCCATAAGATACTTTATACTCCAAACAAACAATGAAGCGTATGGTATCATATGAAAGGCCATATTTTTGTGAGTTATTTGAGACTAAAATCAAATTCCTCATATAAGTTATGAATTGATGTATATTCAAACCGAATAAAGGGGTCCATCCCCCACGAAAAAAGGCGAATTCACCAAAATTAAATAAAATACACTACAATAATATATTTACAAAAGATGGAAGATAGAAAACCTTAGAAAGAAATGCTTAAAATTGAAATTATTGATTTGTGTCGCCGTTCTACATTTAACTCCATTTATTATAAAATCGCGCGCGCAAACCGACTCAGAAAAAAAAAACGACAATCATTAAACGGTCCGCACAAACATGTTCTGCTTTCTTATTTTTTATTTAAAAACAGTAAACCTTGAACAGTAACCCTTGTAACAGTAAACCTTGATTAAACATGGATTCTATTTTATAGTTGCAAAGTGTTTTCCAGATCTTTTTGCATTTTACATGGTAAACTAATGTTTGTGCGACGGATGTTTACAAAGTCACCTTTTGTAGAATCGCACGTGTTGCTCTAAAACCAACAAAAGCTTCAAAAAGAAAAAAGAACATATGTTGGAGAAGATTGCGGGCAAATTTTCCGAAAAATGAAGGCATAAAGCCGCTCGTTAGTTGCGCTTTGTGCTATTGGCACTGTTTTTGTGCCGCTGTGCGTGCTCGTGCCAGCAATTTGAAATAGATCATGCGGTGCTCGTTTCTGGGCTGTTTTTGGGCACCCACAATGCACTTCCTGGTAGAATAGCGGTGCGCTGTCGTCAGCGAAAGACATTTCAATCAGTAACCAAAGTTAGCAGATGTCTGCACCGCGTTCAGATAATAGCGACACGTTGATTTTTCGGTGTTTGGCCCTCGTTTTAAATGTAATGGTTGGGCTTGTGCCTGTTGCACTTTCCGCTCTATTCAACCTCTTCGTTGGCGATTTTGGTCGCTTTTTGACTTTTTGTGCCTAGAGTATTGAATGAAACATGAAGTTTTACACAAAACGTTTTCTTCTACTTCTTCCTAGACTTGTACAAAAAGAGCCTAACTGGTTGTCTTTCAGTCCGTTTGGTATAGTTGACGAATCAATTACAGTGCTGTCGAAGCTATTGTCGTGCAATTCTCGTAATGGCGTATTAATTGAGGCAAAGCCGCGATCCGTATCGCAGTTGACTTTTAAATCCGCAGTTAGCGACGCCCCGATCATATCGCGCCGAGTTGGTAGCCTAATGGCACTTGTAAATCCTTTGTTGATACACTTACAAGTTGACTTTATAATCCCTTCAACAGAGTCTGCATACTTTCATGATAATGATTTGAGGAATTGGCTACTTTTCCCAAATTATTGTAATTTCCAGTTACAACTTTGGATCGATGTCTGCGAGAATTATCATAGACAGGTAGCCTAATACCATTGTAAATCCTTTGTTTATATTCATAAAAGTTGACTTTATAATCGGCTTATGTTGTGGAATTATCGGTAATTCGTAATTCCTGATGACGAATTGTGATTTTTAAAATTCGCAGAATTAATGATATGCATATGTTGAATTCATTCAATCGTTGAAATTCGGTATTTTTAAAAACATGTTTATTAAACGTAAGGTTAACGATGGCAATCGCCATTTTGTCTAGGTAGTTACATATTTGTATAAATCAAAATAACGTCTCCACGCGTTGTTTACTTGCAGTTTAATGAGTTAAAAACAGTGTCTGCTTTTAATATATCAAACACAATTCATTTAAACAAATCACTTTTGGAATAACATGAAATTGTGTATTGCTTAACTGGTCAAAAATCTATTTTTTTCAATTGTCTTAATAAACTTGATAAACGATTCACATATATTCAAGAATGTCGGGGTGGGCACCCACAAGTGCGAATTAATTTATTTATTAATTCACACTAAATTCACACTAATAATTCATACTACAAATTCAGATTCAAGAAAAAAGCCACTTCAATTTATTCACATATTAATCAAGAATCACATCTTACGATGCCACACACTAATCACACCATGATGTACAATGCATTCTGTGTACATAAACTCAACATCAACACGGAGAAAAATCGGCGTCATACTACTGGATGCATCACCATAATATCATCATCAATATCACCTTCAGCACAACATCACAATTACAACAACAAAAAATTGTAAAAACATCACAATACATATCATGTACTTAAAAAACAATAAAAAACAAAAAAAATGTATATAAACGGCTGAGGGACCAGTTAGGTCGATGGCCAGGCCTACGGACCAAATACAAAATTATTTATTTCAAGAATGTGTGGAATTTGCGAAGTTATAGCTCATAAAATGGAGTTATGATTGAGTGGATTCGGCTTAACAGGAACTCGGGACTGGTTCGTTTTTCCCGATAAAGCGGTGTCCGTATAATATGAAATAAAATAGAATTTCAGAATTTAGAATTTTAATAGAATTTGAACATTCTACAACATTGTACAACAAAATTGAACGTAAAAATATTATATTATAAATTCTTAAATTCTAAAGCCATAAATTAAACAGAAAAAAAGGCTTTTGGATGAGATTGTGGAAAGTTGTAGTTGCCTTTGGTTAGTTATTAATTGTACATAATCAACGCAAGTCATGTTTGAGAACGTTTTTATCTTGCACCCAAAAATGGTTATTTTTATATTTTGCAGATTAAACTTATATTAGGAGCATACAAAATGAGGAATAAAACATGAAATTCAAAATTTGTTCTAAAATATGTCCTAATCTGCATAACATGAAATAACCAATCTGGTACTCATTAAATATAGTTAAATATAGTTTATTAAATATAGTGATTTAACCCGTAAATGTTGGGTAATTATTGAGTAATTATTGTAAAAAAAAGTCTTCCAAAAAATGTCGAGTTCTTGGTTTTTCATTTTTTTTCTTCATATTTTCAATATTCTTAGAGTTATAAATCATATTCCAATTAATTTTGCGTGAAAATACCTTCAAATTCCTGAGTCAGTTTTTCATTTGATTGCCTAAAACCGATATGATAAGTCATGAAGTTGAATCTAATAACGGCGACGTTTTCACTGACAAAAAAATAACTTGAAATTGCTGCTTCTAAATATTTTACTTTTATTTATATTTACCTTCCTCCAATATATACAAATCATATACCATTCGTGGCGGAATGAAGTTTGCCACTATCTCCTGCAATAATGTCTAGATAGCATGTTTAGAAATCACGTTGTATATCGTTGAATTTGAGTTAATAACGTTACCATCGCCGATCTTATCCAAAAAATTCCACTTTTATTCAACTTTTTCTTATCTCTAGAAGTATAAATCATACACTAATCGATTCAGCGTAAAAATTACTTTAAATGCCAGGGTATAGTTTTTCATTGCATAACTCAGAACCAATGTTAGAACTCTTGAAAGTTGAGTCCGTAGCCGGACCGGTCATCGTGGTCCAAATCAGCGTCGGGCACTTCTCCGTGGGCTGCCCGCGGGGATGTGCCCGACGTTGATACGGATGTCGATGAACAGCCCTAGACCCGTTGAGTCTAACAACTGCGACATTGTCGCTGTCAAAAAATGACTAGAGAGGACTTTTCATAAAGTACGCACTTTTATTTATATTTTCCCAACATTATATACAACATTAATATATCATTAATCGATGCAGTATTCAATTTACGACTAACTACCACAATAGTTTTTCTCATGGTTTTTCAATATTCCAAGTTACGTGGTATGTACGTGTGAATCTTCTTCTTCTTCTTCTCTTATCTAGACAAATTGCCTGTTTTTCTTCAGTTCAGCGAGTCGGACCATCTCTTACGGGGTCTTC
>JAODAC010044470.1:0-11069 GCA_027575185.1 Mimaenictus wilsoni | reverse complement strand
TATTTACAATGAAATGTTTGAGGAAGACTTTTATCTTCCCCACGCAATTGCTTAGATGCGCAAGTGATTGATGCGCAAAGTCGACCGTGGTGGTGCATGTAGTTTGCACATAGTTGCCGCCATCTATTGGGTGGTGACGTAACTATATACCAATAAATCTTAAAGTCCTCTTGTTGTTTCATTTCAAAGATACCCAACATACCGAACCCGTACTAAAATAACATTCTGGCCATGAGATATTCGGTAGATTTCGGTTCTGTCTATTACCTTTGGTAAAATTATTTAACTTCTAATGTTCTCATCAAGGCAAAATGGCAAAACAATACCTCAAACTACTACTATTAACTAACTCTAACTCTCCTATAACTCTAACTACTACTACCTCAAACTATTTAGGACACTCCTAAGAAAGTCAACATCTTTTAATCGTCCTTAAATTCTAATTTTCCAATATTAAGATTCCAAAAGAGGCGAATATATTTATATAAAGTAAGGTGGTCACCCAAGGCCCGGCAGGGAGATTCGAACGATAGACGCTTTAACCAACTGACTACATTTTCAAATTCCGTTACATTGCAAATATTCACTAATATTGCTACCATATTCTCTAGGTAAAGGGTCGGCAACCTGTTTGTCCTTAAGGGCGCAATACGAAATTTGAAAATCACCGAGGGCGCATATTTTACCGATAATCAACAGGTATAAATAGGCATTAGAAAAACAGATTGTTTTATAACTTTATTTTGTGGGTGTCATACATATTGATACATATAATTCAGTGTGAACCTTGGGTGTCCATATTTTCAGCCAATTTCTTACAATTGGAGATATATTTAGAGTTACCGGTCCTTAAACAATTATCTAAATGTGAGTCATCAAGATTTGTTCGGTATTTTGATTTCAAATAGTTCATATTTGAGAACAAAGGCTCGCAATTGTATGTTGTTGCACAATATGAATAAATTTTAGCGACTAAGTTCCAAAACATTTCATCATTGCTATGCGATTGTAAAATAATATCACTTTGCAAGTTTAATATTTCTAATTCTAGGTCTTCGATATTATGAAGATCGAAATACATTGAAACTATTTCAAGGACATCATCGTCAGTAACATGGAATGGATTTATTAAAAATCTTAGAACGGGTTCTAATACTGAAATATTTTCAAATCTAGAAGAAAACTCTTCTATTAGCATATCTATAATTTCTAGAGGGGAGTATGTGTGAATGTGGAGCCGGGTGGAAGAACTGTTTTGGAATATCGAGAAGGTAGATGTGTTCAAATACTTGGGGTTTCTCTTCAAGTATACAGGATCATGGGGAGAACACATTCGTTGGTTACAACAGAAAGCCATACGAGCATGGAACAGAGTGAAAGAATAATGGGGAAAGTTGTGGGGAGGCAACTGGGACGTGGTGATGCGAATGTAAGATGGATGCGTGCTAATTTTAATGTATGAAGTGGAGGTGTGGGGTGTATATGAGCGGGAGTGAATGGAAAGAGAGCAAGGGTGGTTCCTGAGGGACCTAATGAGGTTAGAGAGGTCCACACCAAATTAAGTAGTGCTGCAGGAAACTGAAAGTGTGAGTGTGGCGTGGAAGTCTAAATGTAGAGTGATAAGGTATGAGGAAAGGCTAGTGAGAATGGGCGAAGAGCGTTTGGTGAGGCAGGTTTGGATGACAGGACTGAGTGCTAGGGCGAATGCATGGGGACAAGAGAGAAGGAACATGTATGAGGCGGGCATTTGCTGATATTAAGCATACATTTCTTATCGTATGCATCAAAGTTAAATACACATTTCTTACAAGTGCGTTTGAGGCATTGCAATCAAAACAATGCTATTTAATGTATGCGGAAACAAGATAATCAGAAGTAAGTCTGGGTGCTGACGTATTTCCAGGGAAGAATTACTTGGTATTATATGATATCAGTGGATATTAATAAATTTTTAAACATTTTTAAACAAGTAGTGATATTATTTTGGACTTGATTAAGTTACAATATTCAGATAAAAGAATAGAAGGGGACATCACGGTTTTATACTGAGACTCTACCCCTCTACCACTGAGTTATCCCCAATATTAGAAGTTCCTTTAGAATCGCTATTTCCATTGTCGTGATGAGGTTCTGGCCCATCGCCATCAATACGGAAAGATCAGGAAATGATGGATAGCTCAAAAAATAATTGGGCCTGAATCCTCATTCACAGCCAAAATATTAAGAAAAATGATATACCTAAGCGGCGACTTGCCCGGTACTCGTTAGATCACCGCAGTAAAGCAACGTCGGACGTACCTGGGCGTTGAATGCCTGACCACTTGGTCTCCCCACTCAACAAGCGGCTGCGGCGCCGTCTGCGAACTCCTGATTTCGCAGTAAAAACGCGAAAGAAGATTGGGCGATTCGCTTGCAACGGTCCCCGGAAAAACCCATATGCACAAAGAAAGTTTCAGAGCAAGTTCCATCAGAGACCGGATTGGGCCGGGTGAAAGTACCTATTCCCTTACACCACTATGTGATAGAAAAAAGTTGTTGAATAAATAAAAAATAAATGATATACCTAAGATGAAGGGCTTTATAGAAAAAGTAGATATGCGAATTTTTAGGCTCTCAGGGCGCTTGTGCCAATTAAAGACGCTTTCCAATTAAAATTAAAATTGAACACTTACAATGAAATGAGAAATAATATATTATGATATTGCCTAAACAATTATCACCGCTAATATGTTTAGTCATTTTAATAGTAATTTAATTACAAAAATGATATCTCCCCCTGGTGGGATCGAACCACCGACGCTTTCCAATGGACTGGTTTTCCAATGAAAATTGCACAACTTCTCGGTATTTTTATTCGCGAATTAATCATCGGTCAACTGATGTACGCTAAGTGAAAACTTACAATGAAATGAGAAATGATATATTATAATACTATCTATGCAATTATGACAATAGTAATTAAATTACAAAAATGTTATCGCCCCCGGGTGGGATCGAACCACCGACCTTTCGGTTAACAGCCGAACGCGCTGCCGATTGCGCCACGGAGGCCCTTATTATCCATTTGTAATGGAATTTATTTTGTAAGTCATATTCAAATAACAAAAGCATCGATATCTAAACGTAAATTTTAATGTGCCCATAGGAAGATTCCCAAATAGGAGAATATATTTATATAAAGTGAGGTGGCCACTCCTGATCTCATATTTGCTGTTATTTGCGCTTTAACCAACTGATTATATTTTCAAGGTTCGTTACATTACATATATTCACTACCATATTCACGAATATAGCTACCATATTCACTAGACCATCGACATATTGCTACCAATGATCGACACATCTCATCAGATGTGGGCCAACTAACTTTGGTATAGCTCAAGGGAGGAGACATGCCGTTCACATACTTCCTCAATGGTATTTGTTAGCGAGCTCCGTATTGAGCCCACCTAGCGATCCGTACGACACCAATGCCGACCTAAATCGTTATTGCTCAAGCTTAAACGCGTAGTATAAAGTAAAATTACAACGTTTAATTAAAGTATAAATGATAGAGTTTCAATTGCAGATAGCAGAGCGTCCTTAAGTAGGAATGGAGTGAAAATGAACGACTGCACTGTTCGTCTGTTCGACTTTCACTCAACATGCTGGCGCCTGTTATAAAAGTCCATGACTTTAACTTGTAGATAAAGCAATTTGTCCTGACAGCCAAGGGCTAACGCGATTGTGAGGCTTTACATTTCTCGTAGCACCCAGGACACCTCGCTAACAGAATCCAGTGTACCTCATGCTTACTCGTAAGTAGTAATGTTCTAAGGGTGGCCCTCCTATGTGGCCGACCGAAAATAACGATGAACCAAATGGCATTTTAATATTCAAATTTTCGTTGATTTTGACTCTCACTCAAAATGGGTACCAATGCTTACAGTCGTAAGTATGGTCTTGACACTGATTCTGAATACTGAGTCAAAGAATGATTAAAGCATTATATACCTGGAATTTTGAAGTTATCATCTTTGTCCGTCTCATAAGTACTCTTGCTGCGAACCAAAGTCGCCGCGGCGGCCCTTTTTTTGTGACGCAGTGAACGCGCAGGGTCTAATCGTCGGTGTTGTTACGACTTAATTAAAAGGGGACGTTTCTGAGTGGCAGCCCTGTTTGTAGCGCGGTGAACGCGTTGGGCCCTCATGCAGGCGAACGTCCTGAAGATTACAGGCCGACAGCTACCAGCTGTTGCACGTAAAGGAAGGTAAAGATGTGAAGAAAAATGGCTCATTCGGCTTTCGGATAACAACTGATTTTATTAAATTAAATCTAAACCTTGACGCCTCACAGTGGTCGGAAACAACTGTAATGCGACTAAAACATTTGCGCGCACGCTTGCGACGCACGCGCGCTCGATTTACTCATTTTCAGGTACATTTTAAAATATATTTTAAGTATATTAAATATTAAGCTATCAACATGAAACAAGTGGGAAAATGTTCCTCAACTCTTCTACTTTAATCTGATATGAATATTATCCCGATCGGTTCATGATAAATCAGTCATTTATGGCGTTTTAAAAGACATAATTTTATGAAAACTTCGTTTTCAACTTCAATGTGGATTGTCCACCCTTATCCGTTCTCGGGGGTAGATGCCACATATATCAAATTATTCCTTATTTAATGTATTGTCAAATGGTATAAATGTTCCTGATTGGGGCACTGGCAATTTCGTTTTCGTCGGATATATAATTGAAAACATGGTTCCATTATATTTCACATACAAATCAAAGGATTGCTAATATTGCGTATATTCATTTCTAAATTTCATGTATGTAGACGCACGCATTTTTATCTAATACAATAAATAATTATTTGAATTTCTAATAGAGTATTTCTGTTTTCCCATAAATAAGACAATTTAATGGTAAACTTAGCCAACGAAAATTTGAAGTGTATTCTAAATTTAGATCCTATTATTTGACTGTTGTGCTACGTATAAGTAATTGAAGTATCCACTATAATTAGAACAAAACAATCGAGAAATTCAACATTTTTATTCACCAATTCATTAGAACATGTGCTGTAAAAATATAAATATTTGTGTTTTCCTATGTTCTCAGTCCCACTGCGTTCTTTATTAAGTTTACACGTTTTGTATATTTGACTTATTTCTGCTGAATGACTATTTTTATTGTTTGAATTTAGACAGTCAAACTATTACATTGGAAAGTGGAAAATGAGTTCAGTCTTGCGTTACGATTCATTAGGATTACACCAATTACCGAGACATTTCGATTATGGCAATACAAATTTCATATTCAGATCTTCATGATCAAATGAAATGTGTGCCAAATATAAAAGCGAAAAAACAAAGAGTACTGACGTACGTCTTCGACAAGTTACACTGTACCATTGAAAAGAAAAATTGTGTCACTGAGTTTGTTAAAAACAAATTTTTTCGAATGTATTTTGAAAAGTGGAACGAAAACCGTCCGTTAGCGCGCTTCGCTGCAATAAATAGTGAGTGGTTGAAGGGCTCTTTAACATTTCCTGACGAACTATACCATGTGCCTGGACGACAAAGAAGACCTTCGAAGATTTTTGAAGAATCTTGCAAACGATCCCAACAACGAAAAATTACAAAACTTCGGGACAATCATTCCCCGAGGAGTTCGTGACAGCGGCGATAGCTGGATTTAAAGCACGAGGTGATTATACCACTGCGAATTCATTAAGCAACTGCATAAAGGAAGCAACATCGAGGAAATCTTTGGCGGATATGGGTAAAGCCATGGTTGGACCGCTTGATGATGTTGGATCTTTGCACTTCTTATTGACCAATCATTTAAGTAAACGTCAATATATCAGCATCAGGAGTGCCACTACAGCATCCTATCGTGAATTTGCCTCGTATGATAAAGAGTTGGGAGCCAAAGCTTCCTTTTACCCCAACAATATAACAATAACAAACACTAAATGTGAAGTGCCTCTCCAAGATTTAGTAAATCAGACACTGGACAGTTTACTAAAGTGTGCTTCCTTGGATAATAGTGAATTTAAAAGTTATAAATTATACTTCAAATGGGGATTTGATGGAACATCAGACTTTACACCCTACAAGCAGGCTGGTGCTGCGGGACCCAACTTACATATTACTTCAATTGTTCTATTGACGCTTTGTGATAAGAATGGTGTAAAGACTTGGGAAAATGCAACCCCATCTTCGACAAGGTACTGCAGGCCTCTGATACTACAGTGCACAAAGGAGACTGCAGAAACTTCCATATTGGAGGAAGTCAACGTGCAGCGTGAAATTCAGACATTAATACCAATTTGCGGGTGGTGTGGTAGAATTTGAATGTTACGAAGCCATGAGTGACGGTAAAGTGTGCAGTGTTTTAATGAACAAGTCATCACAAGTGTGTCCAATTTGTGCAGTTCTTATTTTCAAAACGAATCAATTGGAGACACAGACAGTTTGTGATGCATGTGCTTATAGATTTGGTCATTCACCCTTGCACGCGTACATTAGGTTTTTAATTGTTTTTGCACATAAGTTATAGGCTAGATTTCAAACGCTGGAGTATTAAGTAGGGCTCCCAAGAATATTTACAAATGCATGAGAGAATGTGCCACATTCAGAAACAGTTTTTGGAGAAACTGTTTTTGCGGGTTGATATTCCCAAACAAGGTACTGGCAATACCACGGCCGGAAATACTGCAAGAAATTTTTTTCAAAATGTTTCTCTCTCTGCTAATATCACTGGTATTGATGAAAACTTACTCACACGTTGTGCCAACATTTTACAATTAATTAACTCAGTTGGTACCATATGCCTATCACTGTACATAAAGTTTTAATTCATGGTGCCAATGGAATTAGCAATTTTAAGTTATCGATAGGGTTCTTATCGGGAGAAACGCAGGAAGCGAAAAACAAGGATGTGCGGAACTTTAAGCAGCACCATACAAGAAAAAATTCTACTAATAGAGTGAATTCTGACTTATTTAAAAGATTATTACTAAGTTCGGATCCATGGTTAAATTATAATTCTGGGGTGCCGCGTATAAGAAAGCAATTCAGTTCCGATTTGCGACGTCTTATAATTCTTACGAATGATAACCATAGAGACACAGATAGTGATACCGACATTAGTAGTGAGAGTGATAGACACACGCATAATTCGGAGTAAAATGGTGAGTAAATACTTCATTATTAAATATTTAATAGTAACAAAATGTAAAAAATGTCTCTTGAATTGAATTGAATGGAAACGAATGAATGAAACCATGTTTTCAATAATATATCCGGCGAAAACGAAATTTCCAGTGACCCAATCAGGAACTTATTTATACCATATGAAAATAGATTAAATAAAGAACAATTTGATATATGTGGCCCCCGAGAACGGATAAGGGTGGAAAATCTACATTGAAGTTGAAAACGAAGTTTTCATAAAATGATGTCTTTTAAAACGCCATAAATGACTGATTTATCATGAACCGATCGGGATAATATTCATATCAGATTAAAGTAGAAGAGTTGAGGAACATTTTCCCACTTGTTTCATGTTGATAGCTTAATATTTAATATACTTAAAATATATTTTAAAATGTACCTGAAAATGAGTAAATCGAGCGCGCGTGCGTCGCAAACGTGCGCGCAAAGGTTTTGGTCGCATTACAGTCGTTTCCGACCACTGTGCGCCCACACAACCCTCCTTGCGGTACCATCATTTCCGTACATTATTTTTACGTCTAGGTCGTGGTGAGGCTGAACCAGCCCTCACACCACGCTTCTCTCGCATTCGGACACACCCTGTCACACGCTGGTTCTCTCTCTCTCTCCAGGTCTATCCGATCTCGGGCCTAAGCGCACAAGCCGAGCTGCACCACATGTATCCATGGAGATCCGTCTGGTGGTGAGAAAAGCCAGGCCTATGCAAGGCGTTAGCTCGTCGCGCCAACAACTTCAATCTCTGGGTGTGTTGTGTTTATATATTTAATTCTTAATGGCCCAGAGATTATTGAAGTCTGACGAATAGCTCCACATACTATTTGGAAGAAAGTAACTCTAGAGCAAATAACTTGCCGTCATACATAAGAAAAATACGGAAAATTCCTCTAAAGCATCCCAAATCATGCAAAATTAAAACTTAGGTTATGGCGTTTCTCAGATTCATCGGTTCGCAACAACTCGAATAGGATATTATATAAAATAAGGTTGTCACACTAGGCCCCGGGGAGATTCGAACTCCCGATAAGCCACGGCGCCGGCGATGACGTTCATCGTTGTTTCTGATTGTATTTACAAAGTTGGTAAAATTGCAAATTATAAAAAGGCTGCCCTGGGTGAGGCTCGAACTCACGACCTTAAGATTATGAGACTTACGCGCTGCCTACTGCGCCACCGAGGCTGATGTGAAAACGGCTTTAAACCAGCCTTCGAAAATAGATTACTTTTTCTGGGTCAGTTGTTCAAACGACGTCTACGGCCATGATTGCATTATTTGCATCACCAGGTCTTAAACACTTTCTAATTTATTTTACAAAATTCTTAATATCAATATAATCGCTGATCTGTTAATAATTTATTATAAAATCTAATTACGATGTTAACAAGTTGGCTCGTTGATCTAGGGGTATGACTTTCGCATAGGGGCATTCTCGCTCGGTCCGTCGTAGCGAGCCGACGTACCACCCAAGAGTGACACATCATAAGTGCTCCAAGTTCGTGGAAAGTGACTTCTGAACCCACCCGCGGGTGCAGTCTATTATACATGAATATGAACCCCTATTAAAATGTACACTATTAAAATGATTGTGCCAAGTGACAAACCTGCCGCAACGAAGAGAACTACCAGTCCTGTTGACAACCAAGTTGTACAAAATCCAAAGCGACGTCTTACGGATTACGCCATCAATGCGGTGATTGAAAATCCCGTGCCACTCACCAATAAATTTGGGCCTCTAGCAAATACTACTACTGAGGATGCTAGTCCTCAACCCTCTACCAGTACAAACGTACCAGAAATAACTGCTGAATCTTCAAATAGCCAGAAAAAGACCAAAATTCCCCCAGTCATTTATGAAGAAAAAGCCGAGAAAGAAGAAATGGTAACACATGTCAGTGCCATTATTGGACACACCGATTTCATTCTGGTTCACAAGCGAGCCCAGGTGAACGTAATAATTAATAATGCTGAAGACCGCACTAAGCTACTCAGCCATATCCAACCTGGAGTAGAAGCCTACTCATTCACCCCAAAATCAGACAGGACCAGGGCATTTGTCTTGCATATCGGCATAATGCTGGGTCTCACCACTGACGAAATTAAGACATACCTCCAAGAAAGGAAACTCGAAGTAGACAAAATTCACCTGTCAAAAAATACCAAGGAGCCACTGTACATGGTTACATTCCCACTAAAATACGACATAAAATACTTAAACACTACTGGCACATTTATCAGAATGGTTTCCACTGGGAGAACTACAAGAAGAAAAAAGACATCATACAATGCTGGAATTGTCAAGAGATGGGACCACGGCGGTACCTACTGCAAAAAGACAACCAAATGTATGAAATGCGCTGATAATCATTTATCCAGAGACTGCCGAAAGATCTGGAGGTCATACACGCCGTCTCTCCTCCGACCGAAGAGGATATCACGGATCCGGACAACATCCAACCACGACTGAAGTGCCCCAACTGTAGCATGCAACATGTTGCCAATGATATTAACTGAATCTCCTACTAAGAGGCTTTAAAACTGAAGGAACAGCGGCAACCCCAAAAAAAAAAAGAAATCACTCGAAGTAAACACTTCCGATACACGTAACTACCCACACATAAATAGGCAAGCGCCAACTTTAAATCAAGCACAGCCCACTTGGGTCACCAGTAACACTGTAAGTACCTCACCTGCAGACATGACAGGGTTCAAAACCATGCTTAATATCATGACCGAAATAAAAACACTTCAAGAATCCATAAACCTTGAAGAATTCCTAACATTTCTCAAAAACCTTAATAGCAACATCAAACAATGCACCAATAGCACTGAAGTAATTGCAGCCCTTGCATGTACTCCTAGTAATAGCATCTTCAATGCAAATAATGGTCCATAAACTTAAAATTGTTTCGTGGAACGCAAATGGCATTAAGTCAAAAGTAACAGATCTTAGAGACTATGTTAGCAGGACGTCCCCAGACATCATACTATTATCCGAAACAAAGCTCAACCCAAACTCGATATTTAGACTCCCGGGTTTTACAACTGTAAGAGCAGACAAAAATTACCTTAGCGGTGGTTGTGCTATCGCGATTAAGCATGGAACCCAATTTAACAATTTGTGCACAATTAATAATGCCAAAATCGAGAACATAGACATTAAGTTGGCGAACGGCTCGTCAATATTCTCAATTTATTGCAATCCTCGTACCGTGAACAATATTAACGACTTCACTCAATTACTCAACTATTCTAATAATATTATAATTTCTGGAGATTTTAACGCTAAGCATCCTGACAGGAATTGCAACGTGGCAAATCCCAATGGTATTGTTCTACGCGACTTTGTACCTAATAACGATTGCGCACTACTTCACACCGAAACAGCAACATTCTAACACGTATCTAACCAAACTAATACACAGCTACGTCACAGAACGTAAATTTCAAGTGGTAATCAAAAACAACCTGTCCCACATGCGCCAAACAATAGCGGGAGTTCCCCAAGGTTCTATCCTGGGACCACAGCTGTTCATAATTTACATTAACGACATACCAGAAATTCCCATTACTAATGCAGCTCTATTCGCGGATGATACGGTAATCTACGCACATTCACACACTGCCGCGACGGTTACTAGCAAAATAATCCACCACATAGCATACCTTGACAAATATTTTGAAAAATGGAAAATAACCCTGAACGCTACCATGAGTGAAGCCATTATCTTCCACAGAACAATTAAAAACACTATCTTATTTACTACACCTAAATTACAAGGAAAACCTGTTAAGGTCACGAAACAAGTAAAGTACCTAGGAGTAATTCTCGACAGTAGATTAA
>JAODAC010044459.1:0-11071 GCA_027575185.1 Mimaenictus wilsoni | reverse complement strand
GGTTGCGCATTGCGATTGTTGTGACTTTATCGGTGTGGATTTTTATTAATGTGAATTTTTCGTGTGAATTTTTAATGCGAATAAATTAAATGAATGATTTTGAGTGTGAATTTGTAATAATAATAAATTCACACTAGTGGGGTGCCCACCCCGGGGACTCGAACCCCGTCCTCCTACGTGGTAAGCGGATGCTTTACCACTAGGCTGCCCAGGTGGGCTCGTATATTCATATTAATTAATAATAATTTCAATTTCGATAATATTGCGTTGTATTACAACGTATAGTTCCATTTGATCATAAAAATCTAAGAAACTAGAACCAATCAGCTTCCTTCAATATGATATTCGTCAAGTTCAGTCGAGAATATGAACATTAATCGACGAAATATAAATAAGACTTTTGTCCACTATTTTCACAGAAAACTATCATTTTTCTGTGGTAACTATAGTAATGTTGAAAATATAGACTACCAACAATTGTCTTAAATATCGTTAACTGGAAAAATATAACGAAAAATGCATAGTTTTCAATTTCATAACTTTTATTGGCATACACTTTTCTTCATAAACCCCTATACCCTTCCACAATATATAAATAATAAGAAAAATAACAACAAATGAACCACATCTCATATAAAAATAAATATAAATACGTAATTACTCACAATTACTCACACTGTGTCCACTTGGGATTTTAATGAAAGTTGGTAGACATGTAGAATAGGCTTAACAACACTGCCTGTTAAAGCGAGACGACGCACCATCCAGGCATTATCCTTTAAAAGGAGTTTGAAAATATGCATTCAGCTTTATATATCTTGTTTTCATCGTAAACAGTCGGCGTAGCTCGGTTGGTAGGGTCTCTGCTTGCCAAAAACTTGGAATATTATAATTCACAACACCTATGCACTAGATTATAAGTAGGTTAAGTTAGGCAATTATCGATAGCAAACAGCGTGCTGTTGTTAGCAAATAATCGGCACAACAAATTGCTACACAGCATTAAAAACTTAACTATTGCATTGCAAAGTTCATCTAAATCTGATTGTGAGCCTATATGGCAGGGTTTTCAGATTAGACGCCATTATATCACATTATATCATTGTAAATATACATGTCTAGTTATTTTATAATTGTTTATGTATATATGCTTATTGTATTGTTTTGTTAATATTAATAAATCAGTTCAAAAACTCAAAAAACTCTGCTTGCCGAGCTGAGGGTCGAGGGATCGATGCCTACATTTTGAAACTTTTTTTTTAAATTCGATTTTTAAATATTTTTAAAATAAAGTAGATGCTTTCAATTTACAATTATTATTTATTCGATAGCAATATTTTCACAATGTAATGGGCGATGCAAATCATAAAAACAACCGAAACATAAATTTTTCGTACCGTAATGTAAATGATGTGTGATGTGAATTCTATGAGAATCATATAGAATTTTCAAAAAAATATATTTTTTATTAAAATAAAGAAAAGTACATGTAATGAAAAGTGAAATGAAATTATTACAAACTTCCATAATGTTTTTTGTGGGAAAATTTACTTGTTTCAAAGACGTTTGGAGCAAAAACTTTTTTATGACTCCGGCACTTCCATGCCCCGAGCGCAATATCCAAAAGAATAAACGCTGGCGAACATCTTATTTCCATCTTATAGCATCTCCCAGCTGGATTTTTCGGGCGGGCAAGTGATCTCCAGGTGTTTGAACTTCAAAATCACCCTCTCGCCAACTGCACTCACTCGAAAAGTAAAATAAAGAAATAAGCGCAGAACGCTCAACTACATTCCCAACGTCCACCTGCTTTTCCATACTTTTCATACTGTTATCTAACTTTTTTTTTCGCCAAATGTCCACCATTTGCGTCATTCTGCAGTGCAAAATATACAACTGAGAATATGTATTCATGTCGTCGCAGTCATTTAAACACGCAATTTTTCCGAAATGTCTACGTATAAATTTCCACTCCTTTACCCCCAAAAAAGAAGCTCAAGGCTCTGCAAATACGCAAAGCATTCAAAACTTGGGCATGACAATTGTTTTTGTTTAGCATATTGCACAAAATACGTTACTATTTTGACAATACTTCGCTATTCTATTTCCGAGCGGCGAGATAGTTCCCAATAAAGTTGCTGTTTGTAGTTTTCGGCGGCAGTTTTTCAGCGATTTGTTGAAAGTGCGCCACCGTTAAACACCACTTCATCGAGTTTTCCACTTTTCCTGGAAAACCCAACGACGACGGGGAGAGTAAAGCTGGCTCTGCGCAAGTTTCCACACGGATGTCAATGGATCAAAAACTTTCCAGTTGCGAAACTCTTGTTTCAGCCGCAACGGAGATTTAAAGACGCTGAGTTTTCGAAGGAACTCCTTGACGATGAGCGCTGAATTTAACCTCACGTTTCCGATCGTAAACATTTATGACTGCGAAGGAGATTCACAAAGCAACAACAGAGAGCAGAACAAAGAAAAAACGTGGAATGAAGTGATGACAATGCAACATGACTACGTGTTTTGCTGCTGTGATGATAGATAAAGTAGATAAACGAAATTGATGAAAAAGTCCTCATCAATCATACGCGCGTCGAGATCTTCTTGTGTGATTTTCTTTACCTTTTTTTTGAGTGAGAAGAGTAGGGTTTGTCAACGCAAACAAGATGATGCAGGAAGTTGAGGAGATGACGGTCGGAAAGGCAAAAAGGGCATAGATTGTGATAAGAAATGCCATAAAAAGTTTATTAACATACTATTTTATCGCTTAAATCATATTCTACAGGCGTTATATTTTTTGATCGGATATAATATATTTCGTATTTACATAAATGAAACTAGTCTAGTCAGTCAAAATTGTGCTCACACAGGGTGTTTTCGTAATGTGGACAAATATTAAAACTTAATTAAAAGTTGGTAGTGTCAAAATTGAATGTTAATTTAGTGAAACTTGAGACTGGATCACTTTATAGCTAATTGTGAAATAATTTGCTTTAAATATTCATTGTTCGGACGGCAATGCGCTATTCGGAAATTTATCTTATTTCGACGTAATTGTTCGAAAATATTCGGTCGTTACAGAGAAAATTGGACCTCCTAGATTTTGCACTTTCACACTGTTAGTGTTCACTCCTCGGTGTTTTCTGCGGGGTAATGTCTGCTCTCTTCCCTTCTTCTGATCTTCCTCATATTCCCAATCTTCCCCACATTTTCCAACTCTGCCCTGATCTTTCCGTATCTTCCCAAAGCTTCCTAAACCTTCCTAAACTTTCGCAAACCTTACAAAACTTTCCGATACCTTGCAAAGTCTTCTCAAATATTTCAAATGTATCCCAAACCTTTCCAAACCTCCACAAACATTCCCAAATGTTTTTAAATAATTCCAAATCTTTCCAAAAGCGCCCAAAACTTACAGAACTTTCCCAAACCTTCAGAAAAATTACAAAACCTTGCCAAATCTTCCCAAACATTTCAAAAGTATCCCAAATATTCCTAAACATTTCCAAACCCCCGCAAACCTTCCCATATCTTCCTGAATCTTCCCAAACGCTACCAATCCTTCCTAAACCTTCGCAAACCTTCTCAAACCTTCTCAAATCATTCCAACTGTTCCCAAATCTTCCCAGGTTTTCCCAAAGCTCCCTAAACCTTCGCAAACTTTACATAACCTTCCGAAATCTTGCCAAATCTTCCAAAATATTTCAAGATTATCCCAAACTTTTCCAAACCACCGCAAACCTTCTCCAATCATTCTAAATCTTCCCAAACGTTTCCAAACCTTTGCCAATATTCTCAAACCTTTCCAAATCATTCCAACTGTTTCTAAATCTTCCCAGGTCTTCCCAAAGCTTCCCAAACCTGAGCAAACCTTACAAAACCTTCCGAAACCTTGCAAAATCTCTCCAAACAATTCAAAATTATCACAAATCTTCCCAAACCTTCCCAAAGCCTCATAAACCTTACAAAAGTTTTTTGAATATTTCCAAATCTTCCCAAAGGCTTCCAAACCTTCCTAAACCTTCTCGAACCTTTCCAAATTTTTCCAAGTCATCCCAGGTCTTCCCAGAGCTTCCTAAACCTGCTCAAATTTTACAAAACCTTCCGACACCTTGCCAAATCTTCCCAAAGATTTTTAAATTATCCTAGATCTTACCAAATCTTCCCGAACCCCAATAAACTTTACCAAAGTTTTCTAAATATTTCCAAATCTTCCCAAACGTTTCCAAACCTTCGCAAACATTCTCAAACCTTTCCAAATCTCTCCAACTGTTCCTAAATCTTCCCAGGTTTTCTCAAAGCATCCCGAACCTGAGCAAATCTTACAAAACCTACCGAAACCTTGCCAAATATTCCCAAACATTTCAAAATTATCCTAGATCTTACTAAATCTTCCCAAACCACCATAAAGGTTACCAAAGTTTTAAATATTCCCAAATCTTCCCAAAGTCTTCGCAAATCTTTCCAAATCATTCCAATTATTCTCAGGTGTTCCTAAGGCTTCCTAAACCTTCCCAAGCATTCGCAAAGTATTCCAAAATATTTCAAAATTAACCCAAACCTTCCCAAATTTTTCCAGACCACCACAAACTTTCCCAAATCTTTCTAAATATTTCCAAATCTTCGCAAACGCTCTCAAACTTTCTGAAACCTTTTCAAATCATTCCAACTGTTCCCAAATCTCCCTAGGTCTTCATAAAGCTTCCTAAACCAGCGTCAACCTTACAAAACCTTCCTAAATCTTCCTTAAAATTCCCAAGCCTTACTAAATCATTGCAAACCTTCTCAAACCTTTTCAAATCTTCCCAGGTCTTCCCAAAGCTTCCCAATTCTGCGCAAATCTTACAAGACCTTCCGAAACCTTGCCAAATCTTCGAATATATTTCAAAATTATCACAAATCTTCTCAAACCTTCCCAAAGCCCCATAAACGTTACCAAAGTTTTCTAAATATTTCCAAATCTCCCCAAAGGCTTCCAAACCTTAAAAAAAATCTTTCCAAACCTTCCCAAATCTTTCTAATCTTCCCTCAAATCGAACCTTGCCTAATCGAACAGAACCAACTCCGAAACCAAGTCGAAGTCCATTTCCCAACCCCAGCCCCAAACCTATCATTCGTTTTCAATGTCAACACTATCCCTAATCACCATTTGTAAGAACAACTACAAAACAAAACCATGAAGTTAAGCAGATGTTTCCACGAAAATGATGCATCAAGAGTCATCAATTCGAAATTGCTGAACCGAGACTAAACATTAGAAACGTGTGCCACACCGACAATTTAAAATATATCAAACGCCTGCTTCCGCGTCTGGTTTTTCATTAGTTTGAGTGATAGTTGCCATTTGCGTCGCAATTTCCACCGCGCGGCACATCGCATTTTCCAAGAACACACGACTGGTGGTGCGCGGGGATAGCGTGGGTGCAATGAACGGGGGCGCACATTCGCGACAATAATTTATCACGTTTTCATTGCACATTTGCGAATGTGAGCGTCGGCCCGGGAGTTCGATATTGCGCGCCCGCGCGGCAATTGATTGCCACTCGCCTGACAATTTCGCCTCGATTGCGCAATCGTTTGATTTCTTCACAATTGTTGATTGATCCGCCGAAACCTTTGCCTGCATGCCTATTGCTACTCGCTCCTACTATTTGAACGGATTTAATTCCAAAAGCACTCCTACCAAATGTTTTTCCTATTTAGTATAGAAGTGATGAGGTCATCTCCCTGCTGAACTGAACCGGGTTTAAAACTGCTTAAAAGCTTTGCGAAATACGAAAGTTGAGGAAACCTCATCAAGTTTTACGCTCTCTCCTTCACGTGTGCCTGCAAGTTAGTTTCTATTGACTTACCTCGAAATCTCAGGGATAGGAGAGACTTTCGAATAAATCAAATTTGCTGAAGTAAACTAAAGTAAGTACAGAAATCATTTTGATATTGCGAGATTTCTTTCAAGTTGATCCACTAATAATCTATCCAAATTCAAGGATAAATAGCAAATTGCATATATTTTTCAAACAGTGTACTTTATTGAATTTTAGAGCTTGTCCTTTACTACCCTTTATTTCGTAGAATTAAAAAAGAAATTAATATGCCTTGTGTGAATTTATGTCACAAATTTATGCATGTGGAATTAAAAGATAAAAATTCGTCGTGTTGTTGTAATAAAAGCAATAAACTACTTGTAGGCTGTGATCAAAGCCGAATCTCATCCGAAAATTGCGCACCCCCGCTTGGCGCAATTTCAATTACGTCGGAATGTTTTTTTTTGCGCTCGATGCCACTTAATAAACAACCGCAGAGAGTCGGCGCAGTCGTGCAAATAAAAATATGACTGAATTTTCTCGTGCCTGCACAATACGCTTCCAAATCCCCCTTCTTTCTCTTCAACCACGATAATCGAACTCAAATACCCTAAAAAACTGAACCAAACTCCGTCAAACCCCTCTGAACCCACCGTAATCATCCCTGCAATTCCCAAATCGGCGTAATCTATCTGCAAAATCGCCAATAAAACAGAATTGCGTCTCGTGCACCATTCGAAATTTGATTGTATTCATGTTTATTGGCGATAAACGAACGTATTTCACGAATATTGCAAATATCATTGTCTTAGACGGCCAAATATTTGGAAACGCAATATTATTGAGTAGGTTTACAAGAATCGACCTAGTTTTGAAAGAAATATTAGGTAATTAGAGCAATATGCAGGTGGTAATGGTAATCTACTGTTTGATTGAACATGAGCTATGCGTTTTCGCCTCTTTACGCACGGCGCCGCCGCAAAATCGCACGGTGCCGAGCGTAAAAACGCAAATACGCACGTCGTTTATTATACACTTTTTACAAATGAATGAATGAAATAAATAATATCTATGAAATAAATTAATGAATTGAATAAGTAAATAAAAAGGTAAGTAAATATACCCAAGTTATAATTAGGAATAATATTATTTGTAAATTTAGTTGCAATTTACGCAATTTCTCGCCTCGTTTTCTATACAGCGTCGCGTCGTTGGTGATTTTTTGTATTTGGTGCTGGGACGAGGATGAAATAGACTTGAGATGCGCGCATTTTGCGCAAAGCCCAGACAAAACCGCTTTATCCATCGACGCGACGTATCCTTTCTCTTTTCAGGAGCGCGCTTTTTGCGTGCCTTCTCGCTTTGTGTACGCATTCAGCATCATCGATAGGGAGAAAACGAGGCTTTCAAAAATCGTATATCTGATTCTTTATGTTTGGCGAAATAGAAATAACGACACAAGGAGGTTTTTGCACATATAAAAATTGAGATACAGCTAACGTTGCAATAAGAAGATAAGAATTAAATAAGAGATAATATAAACGAAACAAAATAGGGAATAAACGTCCATAAGATGATAAATTAGATCTTATCAGATGTTTTTAGACGAATTAGCTCGTATTTAGGATATTTTTATTTTTATTTTCATATATTTTAATATTTTTCAAGGTCTTTTTGATAATTCAAAGGCAGAGATCAATTCTCGTACGAAGTACAGATAAATATCAATATCCGCCGAAACTCTAATCATCCAGACGTAAACATCCTGAATGCCGAGGCGTCGGAATCGTCACCGAAAGAGTCACCGTCACCGTTTCCGCTGTGACGAATGAAGGAATGGTCACGTCATCACCTCCAACTTTGGTGCCTTTCTGGGTATAAATAGTCGACAAATTCCCCATAAGAGAGTCCGTTACCGGGTCCATCCCCGGCAGTCTGCATCTGCGAGTCGATCGCACCAGCCGATCGCCTCCACCTGAATCTCCACGTCATCTCTTCTATTGTGGCATAAACAACCCCACACTATAAATAAAAATCTGATTTTGAAAAAAAAGCTAAATATATTCAATTGCCCACCAGTGCATCGGTCTACCACGCAGTCGAACGAGGTTCAAGTCCCCGGGGTGGGCACCCATCATTATATACAGACAGCCTTTATTGGCACATTACTTCCCCCCCGCCTTCCATTACATATGTTCCTTATAATACGTAACAAGTAAAACATAACATACTGAATACTATCAAACAAAAATTGATTAAATAAATATCATTTCAACAAAAAAATAATCAAATCCGCTAAATTTTTTTTGATCCTTCACTCCCTATCCTTACTCCGGACTCCGGCGTTTTCCTCCTTCACTCCCTAGGTAGCTTCAAATTGACGCCTCCCTGTAGTTGATGGTAGGTAGGAGTCCAGTCCTCGCTGTTTCCTTCCGCTTTGTTATCACCTTCAAAATTGCCACCCCCTTTCCATCCTCACTTAGCCAATCTTTCACTCTCCTTTTTCCCCCTGGCAATCACGCGCCCACTCCTCTTTCATTCCTATACAATCACTCGCAACATGCTCCCAGGAATCCCTCCCCTTTCCACATAGGATACACCTGACATATTCAACTCCCATCCACACCTTCCATCCCCTCTCTGCCGATCCACACCATGCTCTAGCTATCCGTCTTTTATCCGCCACATTCAGCTCTCTATCACTCATCTCGATCACCCATCATTATGTTAACAATTAATTCACACGTAAAAAATCACATTAAAAATTAACACCTAAGAAAAATTTCACATCTATAAAAATCTACTCATCGGAATACATCACCAATCGCAAAATTAGCGTAACCTAATGTACTCAACACCGATCAAGGAACTTCTATCAAAAACAACTCAACACTCAGCAAAACCCATATGCACAAATTGCTCAGAGCAAGTACCATCAGTAGCGAGACCGGATTGGGCCGGGTGAAAGTTACTATTCCCTTACACCACTATGTGGTAGAAAAAATGTTGTTGAATAAATAAATAAATAAATATATTTTAGGAAATATTAATAGTTTTACTAAAAAATAGCAAGATAAAGAAATTAATTAGAATTACTCCAAACTAACTTTCCCACATATAATGCTTGTTAATCTAAGAAGTGGTAATGTCAGTGACATCACTTTGCCTTGTCGGCGGGGTGCCATTTCAATTAATCGCTAATTTATTATTGGCATTACGCGCCACACACACCGCAGGCATCGGCGTCGGCGACGGGGGCAAATTAATGATAGTCGCGGTTTGGCGGCGGCGCCGGTGTCGAGGCGGTGGCAATCGCGGTGTGACGATGACATCGACACGCTTGTGTGCTCGTGTTGCAATCGTTTGCGCGCGAGCCAAGACGACCATAAAAGCTCTCAGCACAAGGAGGCGACATGCGGGTACAGCCATATCATCCGCAGACGCTATTGTTATCGTTAACAATTTGGCACTGACGATTTCTCTACTCATTTCAGCCCCATTCCGAAGATTATATGAAGATAATGAAAATCTAACGTATGTTCCAGGAAAGCGTGGTAAGTTTAAGGAAATTGCTAGACATTGCAAGACAATTAGAATATGAAGCAACGTAAAATTTAGTATATTGTACAAAGAATAGAGTATGAAAAATGAGCATTCCATGCTGTACTTTTTCAACTTTTATGAGTCGGGACAGGAGGAGGAGTCGCGAAAAGTACATGATGGAGGTGTAGTCACAGGAAAGAGCAAGGTGTGGATATTGATGTATGAGATTGATGTGGTATTACTCGAATGATTGAGGAAATGGAAGGAAAGGAAAGTTTGGGAGAGGAGAAATATATGGAAAAGCGAGGCTTGGTGTTGAATGCGAAGAAAACGAAGTGTATGGTATCTCAGAATGCGTATGGACGCAAGAGAAAGGATATGTTAGAATGGAAGGATGAGGAAATTCAAAAAACAATGTTTGCATTTAAGTATCTAGGGTTTATGTTTTCATATAACGGGAGGAGGAAGGAACATATCAGCTGGTACAAGGGAGAGTCAGGTGTGCATGGGGAAGAGCGAAGAGTAAATAGCCGAAAGTATGGGGGAATAACTGGGACATCGTCTTAAGATTGAGTAATTCATGTGTGAAACCGATTTTAATGAATGGCGAAGAAGGTTGGGGTTCAGGTGATTGGAAAATCTTAAAACAAGAACAAACAGGCTTCAGGAAAGATCTAATGCGCCTCAAAAAGTCTATGCAACGATATATAGACCTCCAGGAAGCAGGAAGGATGTCGATAAAATAGGAGAATGCATGGGAAATTGAGAGGTATGAGGAATGTCTGAATCGGTGATGATGGACTAGTTAAGCATATTTGGGAATGGTGTGCAAGGAAATTTGGATGAAAGTGAGGAAGAAATAGTATGAGGCTCTAGGCTTCTCAGGAGAAGAAGTTGTCCGTATGCTCTGCCCAGGATCACAGGAGATGAATGTTTGCAGGAGACAAGGAGAGTTAGAACAAGGAGAAAGACAAGGTAAAATTAGGAAGAGTTCCTATAACCCTGGATAGTAAGGTATTCAAATGATTGGCAGGCGATCAATGTATACAGGTGCCAAAGAAATAAGTGTAGAAGAAAAAAATACTAGTGTCAAGAGCAAGATGCAGATCTGAAGAGCGGGAGAGAAAAGTTTGAATAGTATATCAGGTATATACTTTGTGAAATGGACCAGGATACATGGGATCATGGAAGGGGAACGGGCGAGAGAGGTTAGGAGTGCGGGAAAGAGTGTGCAAGGTTGGTTGAAATAGAATGGGCATGGGGGTGGCAACGTTAAGGATCCTGACAAAAAGAAAGCAATGTGGAAAGTGACGCCGACGGAGTGAGAAGCAGAAGGGGTCAATCCTTTGGCCCAGTGTGTCGGGTATGAATGTATCCTAGTGTACATAGATTTTTTTCTTTAAGTTGATATAGTTATGTTTATCATTTAATTGGGTAATTGCGTCTTCAATCGTTGAACCATCACGTTAGCGGTAAAAATATACAAATTTCGCGTCTCTTTATCATGAATTTTACCATATTCATAATAATGAAAATGATACCGCATTAGAATGAATAATATCCTATTAGATAACTTAACTCTCCTAGGTCAATTATCAATAGTTATAATTTAATATATTCTTTTGTTTATTCTATTTCTGATAATTCCTGATAATTCTATCTACCAAAATACTATTCTAAATGAATATTGAACTGAATATTGAAGTAGAAGAGTTAAGCTATTTAATGGTGTT
>JAODAC010044448.1:0-11072 GCA_027575185.1 Mimaenictus wilsoni | reverse complement strand
CAAAAATTGTATATAAACGGCTGAAGGACCAGTCAGGTCGATGGCCAGGTCTACGGACCAAATACAATATTATTATTATTTGTAAGATTTGCTCACGCTCTAGCATCCGCAATCGAAAACGGAAAGCCAAAAAAGTGTTTATTAATATTTATAAAATTTGATTGAATTGGCGTAGAGTATTTCTAAGAAAAAGTTAGAATTACTTGATTTACATAGTTTTAAATTTAAAAAGTATTTTTCGAATATAAATTCGATTAAGAAATTCTTAATATTATATAAATAGATATTTTTTCAAAAAAACAATTCACGTCATATTTTAAATAATTTAATTATCTTTGTGATAAGATATCATTCAGCAAAATCGGTTGGGTCTAATTTATTCAATCGTGTACGCAAAATCAAAAATTGATGGTGGAAGAAATACGCGTTTAAAGTTGGGAAAATATCTGAATGCAAATCTTCACAACTAACTAAATCCTGCGGATATCGATTTGAAGTTCTGAGAGAGTATTCTTTTATAAGGCATATATTAGAAATAAATAATAGATACTCACCGCATTGGTTTGAACAACGATTGCACATTGTTCGGATAATCGATGACCAGCTTGATTTGCGTCCCACCAGATTTTTGCGCTGCAACAAAAACAAAGACGTTCAATGATCCGGGGGTTTCATACGAAGCAACTGTCAGCGCAGTGATGAAGAACGACAAGAAACGCTGAAAGCGGGGGTGAGGCGTGTACAGCAATAATCGCGTCTGTCAAATCAAATCAATGAGCGCATGAATCACGCGCAATTAATCAGAGTAAGCCGGTGGATCGAACCGCTACTTTCCAGCGCGTCAACAGGCCGGCGCCTGTGAGTGGGCGTGCTCCCCCAACAGGGAGTTAGACAACAACAAATTGCTGATATGCCCGAACGCGATACCGTATTACGAATTTATTACTCGCCTCATTATTGATAACTGATTGCATTATTCAATGATGGGGAGCGGGTGTTTTACAAGCGTTTGTAGTATCAGTCAACCAATACCTCGACTCAGTTTTTTTTTATTCGAGGTGAGATTGATTGCTATTATCTGCAAAGAGGTCAGATCACAGATATTCAGGGAAAATATGAGCACATTCTGTAATATGATAAAAATGGGGAGAAATCGGAAAGTTTCAGAAGCGTGTAGGCACTCGCCCCGAGGCATTTTAATTTAACTAATGTTAATTAAACCCTGTAATGAAAGTTTCGTAATGGCAAGCACCATGCCTCGCCCGAAAGTCAAATTGAAATATTCTTCAACTTTTGGAACTAAAACAAGTTCAATCATCTAAATGTAATCTGACCAGTACAAATCATCTAGAACTTTAGGAGAGAGCGATTTTGATACCATATTACACAGGGAACAGCACAAACAGTCATGACCAAAGTTTCGTAGTAATAATCATGGAAAGGTAGTCGAACATATATACGATCTACTGGCGGAGAAATCTTTTAAACCAAGAAGAAGAGGGAAGCGATGGCATATTTGACATTTAGACATTTACGGAACCTGTTAGGTTCCTTGGCTAAGCTCAAACGGTCGAAGAATGTCAGTAGCAATGGAACGGAAACAAGGGAATAGTACATGACAAACTATTCCTTGCAGTGAACAGCACCGGGCACAGGGCCCAGCACAACGGACACCATATTTTCTGTACAAAATCTGTGCAGGATCAACCTGAGGGATATCACCATAGACCTGTCAAAGGTTAAACCTATAGTATAAACCTGAGGCAGCTCACCACAAACCCCTGGCACCCACTAGAAATGCTGTATTCTTAGGGAGTGCTTTTTGAGGTAGTGAAAGTCTGCAGGAGTAAGTAGTAACCAGGGTCCTATTCAGGGACCTGATTAGATCTAACAATGATCTAAGGGATACTATGAGTAACTGAAAGAAGTGTTACAGTACAATAAAATTGTTGTCTCGAGATACTCATATCCCTGAAAATGTTTGTTTCTAAGACAGTGTTGTGACGATTTATGTTTGAAGCACCTTCACAAAGTTTAACAAAGACTAAAAACAATACGATTTATATGCATAGTTACTTGTAACTACAACATATTTTACCTAATTTAGTATCTTCTGGCATAATCTCAAGCATTGTGCGTCGGCCGTGAAGTCCTGTATGTGTTGCTTGTTTATGTGCCATACAACGCCTTCCACCAAGCGCTAATATCTGGTAATAGATTCCTGTCGTTTACGACGGCACTTCATGCATTTACCGCGACAAGACACTGTTCGCTACATATCCTTCCTGTTGCGCTGTTGTAATCAGTATGGCTGGCCATTATGCGACCAACATTGACGGGTTAATAAACCCGCCCGCAGACCGCCATATTCCGCCCGGCGTTAGCAAACGCTTCTAGCAAACCCGCCTGTGTGGGGTCACAGCGTCACCTGACTAAACTGACCTCTGCCGCATCATCTTGCATGGAGCGCTTCTAATGCAAGAACAATAACGCATTTTCCCAGCAACCCCGCAGCGTTCAACATTGCACAGCCGCCTGCGGAAGGTTGACCTGTATCATATTCGCGCGCACTCCAAGGAATCATTTGCCCACGACAATAGGTATTAATTAGGTCGCCTTCGAGAGATGCTGTGGGTTGTTCCTAGCCGACCGCAAGTGTGGTAATTGAAGCAAAATAAGACAATGTGAAAGCATCCCCCCAGCGGCCGTAGGAACATCGACAAGAAGCGATCAATGGGGCAGGGCCTACCCTCTGCTACCATCGTGGGGTGCAGTTTCGCGTTACACTAATAGCCCTCGCTTATGTCTTGTTGTTTGTGGGCTTTGTTAGGATTTATGAGGTGCAAGTCGTCGATTAGTGTCGATTTCCGCACACAATACGAATTACCCCAGGCCATTGTAATGTAGAAATTTCGAGAATACAAGGAGGAATTTCAATTTTGTGTTTTCGAATATAGTAATTACATGTAGGGTTTATCTGTAACTAATCTGGACAAAGAGCATACAAAAAGTGGTTGCCATTAGGGCATGTAGTGAAGCTTTGATTTTTTTTTAACTAAAGGATAATCAGGTTAATCCTGATTTAGATCAATTCCCTGCTGTGATTAGTTTTTGGATGAGCCAAAGTACTGTTCCACGACAAGGGTTGGCAATCCCGGAGTAGAAGAAATCAAAAACTTGATTTTTCCAAATTTTTGAAGAGCTCTTTTTTGTTTTCTGAGGCATCCAGAGACATGTGAAGAGCGCCATCTAATCGGAAGTAGTCGGTGTGAGAGGTAGTCATCGGGCAATGCAGCGCGAAACATCCGGCGTATTTCGCCTAGGAATGTTGCAAAAGTATCGATACTTTCGTTCGATACATATCGGTACTTCAGGTATCGCTAAGTGTCGAGACAACGGTACCAAAAATATCGATAAGCATCGAACGCAAGTACGAACAATTGTCAATATCAGGCTGCCCCATTACAGCCACGGGTCTTCCTCCTGTAAGGTGGCATTCCTGCACATGTCATTTAATCGAACTTTTCCCAGAACTATTTAGACAAACTCAAATGTTCATTAATAAATAGTGGAAGTAAAGACACCTTCACAGATCCGCACGCTACTTGCGAGTAGGGATGCCAAAAAAGTATTGGCATCGATAAATATCGAAACCACGTGTCGATAATTGTCGACTTATATCGATACTTTAATTTGCGATACCTATTGGCAATGATATCTGTTAATACTTATTGCTGAAATATCGATATGTTTAAAGTTCGATTTCTGTTGAAATCGTTATAATTTATTTCATTCACTGCATACGTACGTAACAAAGTTAAGGAATATAATTTTCCAATAGCAGAAAAAAAAAGAAACCCGCAGAAATCTGATCGCATAACAATTTAAGTATTAAAAGTTGATAAATAACAAGTTCAGATACTTCGACGTCGATCCCTTAATTTACAGAATCATTAATTTTATTATTATGTATTACTGTAACGAGTAAAAATATAATTGAAAATGTATTAACAGGCGTCATTGTATATTTTCGATACCAATAAGTATCGATTCTTATCTTCGTTACTTAGGTATCGAAGTTGCAAAAGTATCGATTCCGAAAAGTACCGATATTTCGTGAAAAGTTGACATCCCTACTCGCGAGCTGCAGTTTCCAGACTCCTGGTCTAAGTTAGTAGTAGTAAATTACATCAACGGGAACTGGAATATATTCCTTAAATTATTTAAAATGTAACAAGATGGACCTTTAGGTGAATTTAAAGTACAGACAGTTTCGTAATAAAATTGTCCGTCTCTAACCACAAAATGCAATGTGCTTTTGATGGTGCTCGTCAAAGCATACAAGACACCCCCGAAACAAAAGAAAATCGTCGGGCAAAAGATGATGCGCACAAAGGCACATAAGAGCAAAAAACTAATGTTGCACCACGTTTACGTCGTTGGTGATTGAAGGTGTTTAAGCGCGAACACGAGAGCAGCGTCAGCCCGTGGGCGGGCAGGAAACGCGGTGGCGACGGAGGCGGTGAGCGAAAAAAGCGGGCGGCAATGGTAGAGGGAACCGTTTTTGCTTTCGCGCTTCGCTTTGCTACGCAATCTCGTATAAAACACCTCATTAAGCTGCTACAGTCTTAACTGCGTTCATATATTAATCTACCAACCACCCTTCCCCAACCCCACAGGGTGGCGGCAGCGTGAGCCCGGCCATTTCGCACCGCCGCTCCCCACACATTCGCGTACTACCGGGCGCCTTCATTACCGACACTATTGTAAATTTTACCAGGTGTACATAATTACGTCATCGAAATAACTGCATTAACGACGGCGGGATTGCAAATAAACGTGCGCGTTTGCCGACGTCGGTGGCGGCGGGGCGGTAAAGACGCGCGTACGTCAGGCTTGAAAGCGTCTTACGTGCACGCGCGCACACATGAATCATCGCCGCCACCGTCGCCGCCACCGTAATTGACACTATTGTGCATATTTCACTCGGCTTGGATACGTGTAGGTGCGTGTGATGCAGTTACGGGCGAGGGCGGTAGCATTAGTCGTGTTATGCGGATTCTGAAGGAGTTATGTTTCTTCATGAACATCCTTTATAATTTTAGTTTTAACATAATAAATTTTGAAAAATAAAATTGAAAAACCCAAAAGCAGTTTTTGCAGTACGATCAAGAGCTCTGCTCAGGGCTGGAGGGTGACGGCCGTAGTTGAGCCCCGATTCGTGGCATTGTTTCGCTGCTGCACAATCGACCGGCCATGATAACCGAACTGATAATGAATTTGCGGAAGCGAGTGGAAATATTTGCGGTCGGACGGATGCGGGATGACTACGATGGATGCATGATGCATCCCGCCGTCGACAAAGCCAACACCCAAAACCCCCGCGGCACTCATCCCCCCAAATCGTTTTCAGCCCGTCAGCACCGCGCCATCGCCGCCCTTCACGGCAGACAGGCACATTTAACCAAAGCGCATTTAATGCGTGGCGTTAATTCGGATTCGCTGCCGGAATCAAAAACGGCTAATTAATACCAGCCGACAACAAAGCGAGTAATTTAAATCGTCCACATATAATGCAGAATTATCGAATACGCCCTTTGCATTTGCGAATTAATATTTCATTCTCCAATATTTTGCGTTACATTATAAACTCTAACTTTTAGTGCGCAAACAAAGCATACCGCTATTAGATTATCAAAATGATCAACGATACATGCACTAATTGGTTTTAGAATAATTGATTGACAATTGACTCTATTATTTAACATAACGTCAATTTGCAATGAAACTCGACCCAATAAATGTCACATTTTAAGAAATAATCTCAAAATAGTATTTAATCCTGACCTTGGTCTCTAGGAGGATTACATTTTAGTAAGTATAGATAATTCTAGTATCGAAAGAAGCAACTTTTGGTATCAAAAGTAACGCATGAAAGTATCGATACTTTTTGATATAGAATTATCGACTGTAAATATTGATATTTATTGGTGTAATTTATTATTTAACATTACAATAATGTGTCAACTTTTAAGAAATAATCCAAAAATGTCTTAATTGGATAATCCTGGTTCCTAGGAAAATAGATTTTGGATAGTAGTAATCATTTTAGAATTGAAAGAAGATATTTTTTTTGCATATTTTTTGGCATGATATAGGATATATCGACTGCAAATATCGATATATACCTGTATCGAAAGTATGGATTCTTAGCGGTAATATGCCATAAAATGGACACATTTTAATTCGATCAGTACAGTGGTGAATACAGCAATGATATCTGTCGATACTTATTGCTGAAATATCAATATGTTTAAAGTTTAATTTCTTCTAAAATGAAATACAATTTATTTCTTTTTTTTTGATGAATAAACACATGTTTTTCAGTGGAGTGCGTGGCGTAGTTGTTACGCACTAGTGTGGTAACGCAGAGGTTCCGGGTTCGATTCCCGGTATCGGTATATATAAGATCTCGTACTCCACACTTTTCCAAGTCCTGAATAAGGAGGAGGGTTGGGCGATGGCCCTGCAACTCGTCCCCATAAAAACAAACATATGCCAATCCACGTACGGTGAGACCCGATCAGGCGGGGTGAAAGCTAACGTGTTCAGAAGGCGTTAAAAATGCTATACAACCGCAAAACAGAACAGAACATTTCGGCTTTCGCCATCATCAGGTACTGAAGCAAGAAAATTCCAAAAACCAGCTTAAATACTACGAGGTACAATGTTTTTGGTGAGTGGGGTGTTTATTGCAATGTTTTTAGCAAAGTATTGGGATGTGTATTTACCTCAATGTAAATTACCTCAAGAATATTGAGTTTACAGCTCTTGTTTGCCAAATGTAGGATTTTTAAATATGAATTATCACATCTGTGATAGCTGAGCAGTTCGGGTTTATTACATTTACGCTTGAATGCTCTTTGAGGCGTTATTTAAAATTCCGCCCTGTTTGGCCTATGTAAGTCATGGGACAGTTCCCACAATTAACTTGGTACACTCCGGAGTTAGTACACTCTGAGTGTGGTTGTATTGTAGAAGGCCGTAGTTAAGTTAAGTTTACGGAGAATATTGGAAATTTTAGAAGTTAAACCCCCTACATGTGGAATTTTTATGTAAGTACAATCGGCAATGTTGGAAGTCTTATTAATGGGAAAATATAAACTAAAAGTTTGCCTATCTCTCTTGCGTTTTAAGATGCCACCAACCCAATGGTCCTTATAACCGTTATTGCGCGTTATGGTTATGGTATTTAATTCATTATTAAAGTGTTGTTCAGAAAGGGGTATCGAAATCAGCAAATATACTAGTGAATTGATTGCCGCCATTTTGATAGGAATCGGGTGGAAGGGTGAGAAAGGTATGATACTATCCGTGGCTGTGGGTTTCCTATAAATATCAAAATTTAAACTGCCTATAAATTTTATGATAGTAATATCTAGAAAAACAGAAGACTCTTTCAAATATAACAAATTATTTCATTACTTCATTCATGCGAAACAAAGTTACGGACTAGAATTTCCCACTAGTGAAAAGTTCACTGATATTCATCATACAAAAACACGCAGAAATCTGATCCCGTAACAATTTAAGTATTAAAAGTTAATAAATAACAAGTATCGATACTTCGATGTCGATTCCTTGATTTACACTATCAGAATCATTAATTTCATTATTATATATTATTGCAATGAGTAAAAATATGATTGAAAAATGTATTAACAGATGGCGTCATTGTATATTTTCGATACCAATAAGTATCGATTCTTATCTACGTTACTTAAGTATAGAAAGTATCGAAATTTCATATCGATATGAACTGGTATCGAAAGTATGGATTCTTAACGGCATAGAAGTAAGTATTCAGTAACTGAGAATAAAGGGAGCTTGTGAAAACGCAGTGGTCGGCAACCTTTTCAGTCGCAAGGACCAACAGCTTCAAATTACAAAGTTTGTAGGTTTAATTTTGTAATAGTCCGAGGTTAAGGGATCACCCGTTAGAGACAAGCCAAAATGAAAACTCCTATCAGGAGAAGTCCTCAAGGGAGGCTCCCCAGGTATCTTAAGAGCCACAACTCTAACTTTTAGTGCATAACCGCATAACGGCTTTTAGATTATCAAAATGGTCATATTATTTAACGTTATGCCAATTTGTACTGACAATCGACCCAAGAAATGGTTATGAAACATCGTCAACGCTTAAAAATCCCAAAATACATTCATTGGATAATCCAGGTCTTTAGGAGAGTACATTTCAGAAAGAATTTATAATTCTAGTATCGGAAGTGTTTTGGTAACAACATAATCGAATGAAAATATCGATTCTTTTTGCTATAGAAAGTATCGACTGCAAACATCTACAGCTGTGATCGACACCCTTCCGAGTCGGAACAACTAAAGATTTCACATTTACACCGAAAAACCAACCTCAGGGTCCTTGAGGGAGACCACCCTCTCTCCCGGACCACTATTCAAGTGGTTTACTCCGCATAACAAAATTACACCTCACATTAAGCACCAAGAAAAAAAAACTGTAATTAATTATTTTAAAATCATGTGAATTAGTCAACCAACATTACATTATTTTCGGATATTGCCTTGGCCCTTAACAGTAATCACACTCGAATGCAATTTATGGCGATAGTGTCGAGCACGTCGTGCTCTGACATTTTTCTTCTAGCACCCACCCTACCCTAACGTCGCACTTGATGGAGATTGGGGGGCGGTGGCGATGGTATTCATCGCCATCGCACTGCACACGCCACGAAACACCCAGACTATTCGAATATGTTAACTTAATAGAAAATAATATTAAATATGGTAATTCGCGTCACATCAATCAAAGGGAAATGAATGCGCCACGACTATGGTGGCGGCGAACGAATCGTCGAATTGTTGTGTTGGTCGCCGCTGGCGCAGCGTGGCGAGGGCACAACCGCCCCCACCTGCTGTCCTGGTACGCCCGCCACAAAAACGACTCGCGTTTACGTATTTGGATACCGTATTGTATTCGAATTGTGCTTGGTATTGTAAAGACGCGAGAGAGAGAGAGGGTGGCAGTTGGCGGCCGAGCGTGAAAAATGACTCTCGCCCATGTTTGTGCTTTCATTTAGTTACATCGCAAAGGGACAAATGTGATTACGTATTTAAATTAATGTCGTGCGGGCGTATATTTTCGCTTCTTTTAGTACCGTTTGACCTGGTGGGGCATTAGAGATCATTTGGATGCAAATGAACGCAAACCGCACCAGTTAATAACTTTTTAATCGATGGGAAATCGTAGATTCTGTCCGATTTCTAATTGATTGTATGCAAATGCCATTCATTTATTTGCCTTAACCAATACTAATAAGAATTTAGAAAATTGTAAAATTTCGAAACATTCAAACAATGTGTTATTATGTGGCTTATGGGCGTGAGGCTACAAAATACGCATGTGCATAAGAAAAGAAAGTCGGAAAAACTCGCGAGCGTATTGCGTGAAACTAGTTTTCGCGTCGAATGCAAGTTTTCCGATTTACTGAGTGATTCCAACTAAAATGCGATTTGCCACCTGCTCTGAAAGACTCAAATTGCGAGGCGATTAAAGTTGGCAATTCCGGCTGTACGCGAAACTTTGACGAATCAGCATTGAGATGACGAACTTCGCCGAGATTGAGACATGATGTACGATCGCATCGCGCACTTCATTCCATGGCCCGTCTGCTGTTAAGATCAAGTAATCATTCATGTGACGTGTGCGTATCGTTGCATAAAATTACAACAATAACGCGAACAAATTGCGTTACAAATTGTACACATCCGACGCAAGCACAGCATGAAAAACATCTTTTTGTGGGCGTTGCGATGTCGAACAGTTATGACGAGTTTTGGACGCGAATCTGAAGGAGGTATGATTGTGCCCTGGGAAACTTTTCTTCAACAAGGTTACGTGCGAAACACACGTCACTTACGCGACCAAGAACAAGATTTCCGGCAAATTCGTTATGCATACAGAACGACAGGGTAGGAGGGTAGAGATTCTTATTTCGTCCTGATGACGCAAAGAAAACTGCAAATTGACGCCGCTCGCAGGCGTGCACACACATCATAACGCCGTATCGCAACATCAAACGAATTTTTGGCGAGGCAAAAAAGTGTCTATGTTTGCCTGTGCTGCAGGCATCATGTTCGCGTTGTCATGTGGCTGTGGTAATACCGTCCATTCGTCGTTGTGGGCTCCAATCTGCATTAGCGCAATGTTTGATCAGCGTATTATTGTTCCAACGTTGGCCGGTTGCTGCTCGAGCTTGTGTGGAGTTCCAAACCGCCGCATGTGGAGTTGTTCACGTTACGCGAAAATCATAGACCACTGTTGTCAATCATCCGAGAGTCAACAAACAAACAATCGTAAAGGATGGGAGTGTGTCTGCGGAGCAGATTTGGTTACCCCGCGTATGGTCAGGCAGCAGGCTTGGACGCCAATTATAACCAAATACATTCGGTCGCATTTATGCAGAACAACTATCCACGTCACCTCCACCCGAAAAAATACCAATTTTGCAGTCCTTACAACCTGTTTATGGCTGTAATGTAAGTGATAACATTGTTCGCGTATCTAGTTCGTATTCCTATCTCCAATTGTGTACGCCAGTCGTAATATTTTGGCATGAATCATTTACAATTCTCATTATATTTCCCATTACGTTTTTTGTTAACAGGTTCACCATTGTACACTCAATAGTAATTAATTTTATCAGGTAAACTTTCATTTCGAAGGTGTGCCTAAAATATTTAGCGAACGGTATATTTCATCGGCAAGACATGCTACGGGCATGACTTTGCACATGCTGATCCAAGGACACGTAAAGAAGCGCCACCTAGCAGGAAGGTCAGGGGCCTGTTATGGGAGATCCTGATATGGGTAGCTGAACGTAGTCTGTGTGAAAGATTGTGTCACCATGCAATAGAGTATGTTGCGAACGGCGTGGCAATTTTGAGCCTTTATTTATATAGGACGTCAAGTTGTTTAGTCTATTCCTAAGTTTATATATTATTTCGGTAAAGTGGAGGAATTCGTCACACTTCAATAA
>JAODAC010044437.1:0-11074 GCA_027575185.1 Mimaenictus wilsoni | reverse complement strand
CAGGCTCCCTCTCCGGAATCGAACCCTGATTCCCCGTTACCCGTTACAACCATGGTAGGCGTAGAACCTACCATCGATAGTTGATAAGGCAGACATTTGAAAGATGCGTCGCTACTACGTCAGCCGAAACCACCGCAGCACCGCTTGGTTTTGATCTAATAAAAGCGCTCCTTCCATCCCTGGTCGGAACTCTGTTTGCATGTATTAGCTTGGTTAGGTAAGTTAGGGACCGGAAGACGTCAGACGTTACAATCCGATTGAATATATACTTGAGTTGGAATGATAACATTCTTTTTTTACATATTTGATTAAACATTTAGTTAAATTTCACATATAATACTCTATAACCAGTTTTTTTAGCTAAAATAAAGAAAAACAATCTAAATATCAAGAACATTAATACATTATTATATACTAGAGAACATGGCCATATTTAAATTTACAAGATATTTTCAGTGTGTATACAATCGACTAATCTAATCAAAGCGGAAATAATTATCTGTCCATCAATGAAGTTTTGTTGTTTAATCCAATTCATTGTCCGGATCAATGGTATCTTGACGAAACATTTCAACATCTGCTTGACTGTCTGCATGAACCAATGATTTCTGTGTCCCAGGCTGTTTGGATTCAAATAAAGCAAGATGAATATACAATAATCCCTGTAGTAATTCACAATAATCACTGCATTAAATATTACCTTCGGATGCATTAAAACAAAAGGCAACTCTGCAACCAATTCGCCGCCGAGAGCACCAAGAAATAGCTTCACTTTCACAGCGTATGAAACAATGATACCAAAAGCGTCTTTCTGATCACCGGCCAATAAAGTAGTCGAAGCGAGATTTGTATCGGTGCTTTTTAGTTGGCCATCAAGAGCTATTCCACGACGATCCTTGTTCGATGCAAGCAATGGTGTCAAATAAATAACTTTTTGTAAATTTGATCCTGGTTGAATAGGACATCCTTCCCTATTATATATATGACCTTTATTGGCATTCATCTTTTACACCATTTTACATGTTTACAGCCAATAGGCAACAAAAAATTAATAAAAACAAAAACATAATCCATAACAATAAGACAAAATACAATAAATTACTGTATCTAGCCTCACAATATCAACGTTACAACGTAGTCAAACCGGAATCTACCAACATTATCCCGTCTCCATCCAATCCCTACCCTTCTTCTTTTCCACCATCCTCACAATGATCGTAACAATTCTCTCACACAGACTTCTTCCATTCTCAACTGTTACACACACCCTTCATTTATTCCAAAGCATTCCTTGACCACATGTTCCCAACTTACAAAATTGTGGCGTCGATATTAGCGGTTCGACTGGGGGTGGAGGTAGAGGAGAAAAGAATAGTGCTAGAATCACAAGGGGGCTTCAGGAAGGGTAGAGGTACTCGAGAGCAGATATTCACCCTTGCAAGGGTGGTAGAGGAATAGCAAGCTTGCGAAGGGAAAGTTTATGCCGCGTTGCTAGACCTTAAGGCCGCGTACGATACCGTGCCGCGAAGGAAGCTGTTATAATGCTTAAAGAGGAGAGGTATTGGGAATGGGCTGGTATCCTGGGTGGGGAAGCTGTATGAGAGTACATGGGCGGTAGGGAAGGTAGGGACGACAGTGTCCAACCCAATCAGGATTCGGTAAGGTGTACGGCAAGGATGTCCATTGAGCCCTTTGCTATTTAATGTGTATATGAATGAATTGGAGAATGTGTTGAGAATGGGTCAGGATGGGGGTGTGGTTGTTGGTAAGAGCAACGTATGGATGTTGGCGTATGCGGATGATATAGTAATTGTGGCGCGAGAGCACGTGAGCTTGCGAGCGATGTTAGAAAGGTGTGAAAGATGCATGAATAGAAGGGGATTGGTAGTGAATGTGGCGAAGATGAAATGTATGGAGTTTAGAAGGCCGAGTGGAAGAAATAAGGAAGTGAGTATGACATGGAAAGGACAGGTGTTGGAGAAAGTCGTGGTTATAAAGTACCTCGGCTTTCAGTTTAAATCTTCGGGAGTATGGAAAGAGCATATCAGATGGGAGCAAGGGAGAGCGAGGTGCGCATGGGGAAGAATAAAAGAGAAGTGGGGGAGGCTGTGGTATAACAATTGAGAAATTGCTGTACGGATGCGTGCGTGAAGCCAATACTGATGTATGGGGTGGAAGTGTGGGGCTTGTATGATTGCGATGTGATTGAAAGGAAACAGGTCTGGTTCTTAAAGAGCTTATGCTGCAGGAATCAGGCCGGTTTAGTTTGTAAGGGGAAGCATTTCAAAGATTGGAAAGATATGAGAATGGGCTGGTAAGAATGGGGAGGTTAGTCAGGAATGTTTGGGAGTGGCGTATGTGCAGGGTTACAATAGATGGGCGAATCGCGGGAAGGAAGCCTGTGAATCGGTGGACCTCTCTCAAACCGCAGTAGAGCACGTATGACAGGTGCATGGATCGCTGGAGGGAATTGTTAGTACTAGGGGAATTGAAGTGGAGGAACAGCAAAGGCAATCCCGTATTTAGGGAAGCACGTATAACCCAGGGTTTAAACGGGTGCAGGTCGTGGGAAGAAAACCCTTCATTTTCAAGGACGGAGGATGTTGAGAAGAGCCTACTTGCTCGTGCGAGAAGTGAGGCAGAGGAACAAGGGCGCAAGGCCTGGATGGGCGCAAGTTATACCAATTGTGTGTTATGTGGTTACGGAGTGGATACGTGGGAGCATATGGCAGTA
This sequence comes from Mimaenictus wilsoni, assembly GCA_027575185.1. Taxonomy (NCBI): domain Eukaryota; kingdom Metazoa; phylum Arthropoda; class Insecta; order Coleoptera; family Staphylinidae; genus Mimaenictus; species Mimaenictus wilsoni. The sequence goes on along the minus strand of JAODAC010044437.1, from coordinate 8,340 downwards.
GAGTGTAAAGCAATGGAGGGATGTATGTAGATTATACGTGTTAGATTATACTTGTATTATTTTTGTTAATATTTATATATTGTTAATTGGCAATATGGATATATGGAGATATTAATATACCATTAAAGGATATCAAATCTAATGTTCCCATGTATCCCTACTAGCCATGCATAATCCACACCTCTTATATTCTTCATTCATCCATATTTTCTTGCCCTTCTCTTCTGATCCACATCTCGCTCGTGCCATACATTCTTCTCGGCTTTACTCAGCGCCATGTTCCCAAAATAAGCTGATCTTCTACCTATAACCTGGACGCGTTTATAGACGGGGTTATACGAACTGACCTCCAGATATTTCTCCATCAGCTCTTGGGGTATATCTACAGCCCCGTATGTCATTCTTCTGTTCTCTCTCTACTTACTTTTCCCTCTTCTAACACACAATACCAACATACGCTTAGTCCATCTGTGGCGTTTCTCTATAGGTTTAGCATTTACATCTCTCAATCACTCATAATCAACCGGCACCTACAACTCCACACATCTACTATCCGTCATTCGTACCAACTGACTCTCATATCTAATCAATCTCGCCACTACCTCCGATTGTAGACTAATTCTACCTGATTCCTGAAGCATGAGGTATCCTGGAGTGGATCTTTTTAACCGCATCAAGTCCTTCAGGAACCAGGTTAGTTTCCTTTCTAACGTTTTACATTCAGACATACCCCATACCTTCACATCATACATTAACATAGGTTTCAAACAGACATCCCAAAGTTTTATTGTTACTTTCCAGTTGTTTCTCCATGTATTCCCACATCTACTCTTAATCATTCTCAATGCACACCGAGCTTTTGCTTATACGCACCCAACATGTTCCTTCCATACTCCAGAGGAGCGAATGTGGAACCCCAAATTTTTAAACAAATTCACCCTTTCCAACTTTCTCTCCCATGCATACCAACTCGTCCACTCCCCCCCAAGTTTTCTACAGACCATCCATTGCGTTTTTCTCACATTTATACCCAACTCCCTATTTCTCATATACCTCTCTATAGCATAGCAACCCTATTATATAAACATTTAAAGCAACTCTTGCAAGATTCAATATTATTATAACTTACTGTGTTTCAACACTTGCAACAGCTGTTCTGTATTGTCCATTTTGGAAAAGAACCACGTCGACACCTTGCTGAACCATAGCCTTGATTTTCTTCACAATTTTGTTGCTATTATTGCGAATGCAGATGTTAATAGCAATTTTCTCACCGTGATGATACAACTGAAAACAGTATGTTGATATTATTCTAAAACTCCTCGAAAATGTGGTTATTTTGTTTTCATAATGATTATTCAAGGAAATTTCATGAAAAAATGGCTTTCGGAACAAATTGATTTTGATTTTGAAATTGATATCAAGTAACAAAGGTCGTTTTGCCTGCTATTTTGTCAAAGAGATTCGAGTACTTAACGCAACAGACTTTTAGGGCAGATAACTTATTTACCAATCTTTACTATGTTTACTCTGGTATCTTTACTTTTGATTCCAATAAATATGGCTTCCCTTTGAAATTTGGGCCTCGCTACAATGATGACCAGCTGCGTGTCCCTCTGAACATATTTGGTCGGCCAGTGGTATAGTATGTCCCAACGGAGATCACCCCCGACGGATAGCATATGTGCGTTTGATGATAGTTGGAAACAGTCGTAACTGAGGGCGTCGGTTGATGCGAACCGATGGAGTGAACGGCAATAAGCGAATGAACCTGAACCAAATTAACCTAAACAGATGCAAAGCAGCGCATAACCTACTGGAAAAGACAATAATAGAGAGGAAAATCGACCTGGCTTTTGTATCAGAGCCTAACTCAAACTGCACGAAAGATAACTGGATATTAGATTCACGGTCATCATAGTGTCAAACCGACAAATCACAACCAGCATAATACGTCAATCTCCGGGTATTATAAGTTGGTACATATCACCAAATAGCAAAATGGATTAATTCCTCGATTTCTTGGATCACTTGGACACATTTGAACGTACTATGCAAGCAAGTCAGGTTCATATACCTGATCGGAGCTGGCTTCAATGCGAAATCATCCCTGTTGGGCTCACGCAACACAGCAAGAAGAGAACAATGGTGTCAGAGGAAATCACCACAGTAAACGGCGTCATCTTAAATGAGGGGGAATCACCCACTTTCCCCAGAGGCTCCACATCATCGATCGTAGACTTGACATTAGCGTCAACGAAAATAACCAAAAATGTCACAAGTTGGTATGTAGCTGAGGAGGAAAACTTAAGCAATCACCAATACATTTATTTCGTATTAGAATAACAACAAATGACTCTACCACCCAACCTCAATCAAGATGGAGCACTCGATCTATGGACCTCAATGATGCAAGCTGTAGGTGAAATGACACAAACTACCATCATCGGTAGAAGAACTGATCGCAGCACTAAACAATATCTGCGTCGCCACACCCAAGAAAATAAAGCCAACAAAGCAGAAACAAGTGTACTGATGGATTATACGGCCAATACCGATCAGCCAGAATAGAGCTCCGTAATGCAATCCGTCAAAGTAAGAAGGACAGCTGGGCCTCTGCGTGCAAAAAACTAAATTATAACCCAGGGGGAATAGCCTACAAAGTAGCAATAAAAAACTGCGAAAACCAAGCGCCATCCCAGATGACGACATTAATGCAGCCGTAGAAGTACCAGCACACACACACACGCGTCTGGTGCGACTGAAGAGCAACCAACTAGAAGTCTTTAGCAAGGAAGAGCAGTTGGAAAACTAAGACTGTACAACGCACCAGGGCCTGACAACTTACCCATATTGAAGCTAATTGCAATAAACTGCCCGGACATGCTACTTCAGGTATTAAATAAATGCCTGATAAACTCGGAGTTCGGAGTGGTGCGGAAGCCAGAAAAGAGTCCGGCTACTAAAATATCCTACCTCCCACTGAGTATGCTGAACGTAGCAGAAAAAATCCTAGAACACCTAATTCACTAAAAACTGGAAAGTGAAATATCAAGTACAGGAGGTATCGCAAACAACCAGTATGAGTTCAGAAAAGGACATTTAACTACCGCTGCTCTGGGTGAAGAACATGTGCTAAAAGTCGAACATAGGGAAACCATGTAGAAGACACGCCTTCGCAATTCTAACCATTGACGTCAAACATGTTTTTAACACGGCCCGGTGGGAGATTATCACTAAGTCCCTAATGCAAAAAAGGTGCCAACATACTTATATAACATCTACAGTTACCTATCTGAGCGAAAATAGGTGACTCTCTAGACACATCTGTGAACCTATGTGGCCTATGCAGATGACATAACAGTAGTCGTCCTTGTCCAAAGCGATCCCAGCTCTGCACAACCATACAAGAGAATTACACAACAACTCGGGAGCGCCTACCTTCTAGTCGCGCCAGAGAAACCGGAGATAGTGTCCATGATCTGCCGTAGGAAAATGCCAACGACCAGCATACCACTGAACATAGTCCGGGTACAATCTAAAATCAGCCTCAAATGCCTAGGGGTCGTATTTCATGGGAGAGGCCTGTTTAATGAATAAGTAGCGTCTTTGTAAATGCGAAAATTTTATTCTTAATGTATATTTCAAATATTTCTTCCGACGTGCAAACACATATTTTCAACTTTCTTTTCCTTTAGTATTGTATCCCTTCTAGGAACCTTTTCTCTACTTCTCTACCTCTTTTTCTTGCCCTGCACATGCCCTGAGACTCGCGCCTTAATTCCCGTGGCGATTGTAAGCGTCACGGCCTACCAAGCGGTATAAAGGTTCCGACCGTTTTCAGCCCCACAGAACCGTCAAAACCGATGCCGCTTCAGTCTGCAAAGGAGAAAAGCGACCTTCTCTCCGGCAGCTCTCCTTGGTGTGCTTAGCCAATGAGGAGACAGGTTTCCTACCTCAACCCCGCGCACCCGGCTCTTCTGGGCCGCTCGCGACTTTGCGAAGACAGACAGTCTCGAACCTCGGTCAAGAAAAGTCGCGAATTTGGTGAGTCCTCAAACTACTTCTGATATCGGGTGTGCCGTAAGTCACTTGCTCCGGTTAGTACTGTAGGGACTCAAGTCCCTGACATTTATTAAGATTTATTTTCTTTTAAGAGCAGAGCAAACTTAATATTATATTTCTTCTAGGCCTATTTTTCTCTCTCACCATTTATCTATTTAATAAGTCTATTCATTTCAAGTCAAACTTCTTGTGCATGCATCTATTTACTATCATGTTTCAACTGTTACTTTAGCTCATCCTGTGACCACCTGCGATAATTCCAAAATCGTGTACCTCGTCAAATCCATCATTCTTTATGGCATCCCAATGCATCGGTCGATAGACCTCCCGTACGCAAGACATTCCTAGTGACTTTTCCCTCCATTTCTAGTGACATTATGCTCCACCTTCTCGGAGGCGGCCTCATCCTTCCGAGATGGCTAAGTCACTCTAGCCAATGAGAATCCTCTGACCCCAACACACCCGCGTAGATTATCCTCCACGAGCATCTTCCAGCTTCTAAACCTTTCTTCATCGAGCACTGGTTCACTGACCTTCTTCGGGACAAAAACTTACCAATACTCGCGCTCTACTCTTGAATCTGCTACATAACTTGTGTTTATAAATAAAACGGACTTGTAATATAAAAAAAAAACGCGTATCATTTATCTAACTACGATAACCAGCCCACAGTACCACGCCGGCAACACCCGAAAAAATGACGCTTACTGACGGCCCTCAGGAAGGCGTTCGAAGACAAGGGGTATGCCTCACAACTCTATATAGATAAAGAGATTTCTATATTTGGGTGAGTTTGATTGGTATATTTCCTGACTTTCTCAGGTCAGACAAAGCGTAGTCGTCGGCCAGCACTGTGTCAGAAGAAGAAATACTCTGATTGTCTTTCGATTCAACTCCCCGGCACCGGCGCACAGTGGTCAAATGAACACCAATTCTTTTCGCAGTTTTTAAATTGTAAAGTGTTTACCTATTTACCTGTTTACCAGTTATTTACCTGTTTATCCAAGGTGACTTCAAGTTCCAAATCACCAGGACTCAGCACGAAATCCTTTCGTACAACCGTACAAGGTTGACGTCCTTGTTTGCTAGGCGCATACTGAATCTTTCTGATTGTCATAGCCACCGTGCTTCGCTTGTGTGGACGATCCGTGTCACTCTCACCAGAAAAGATCTTAATGTAGTAATTGACACCACATGGTTGTCCATCATCGCCAGCTCCTAACACATAAATGTATTTATATCTAATATAAATCATTTTAAAATTCTCCACAACTAAATGAATATATTTAGAATCTATATCATCGAATATACCTGGCTGTAAAATTACTGAAGCAGGAGCACTTGCAGGAATGGCAAACGTAAATGGAAACGCACAACCACCCAACTTTTTAATTAATCTGTCTTGCAATCTTGAAGAGGTCGTTTTGCCTGACGATGCTGGATAGATCTGTTCAGAGATTAGAAATAAATCCTTCTGGAAGTTTAGTCCCATTACTTCGTCTTCTTCCCTGCCATACCGAAAACTGCAGATCACTTGTCCAAATATACGTCGATCTCTATAATCATCGTCCAGCAAAATGACTCCCTCTTAAATATCAACAGTAATATAGAAACTCGGTATTATTCGTAATTCCAGATTCTACCTATTGGTTCTACGCCAGAAATATGATCAACAAAGTTGCGTTTCCCAAGGTACAAGGTAATTTTGCCATTGGGTGATGATTTTTTGAATACTTTGAAGTTGAAAACCATTTTGACGGATTTTCAAAGAGTGTATGTTCCTTTATTCTCATATTTATAGTATCGGGAAGTCGTATATGCTACGGTAATTCAATTTTCAGAGCTTTACTTTATAGGATTAGGATTTTAGGAACAGGTATCTTGCAAATTCATGTTGTTTTAGCGCAAGTATATCCAAATTAATTTGATAGGATTTAACTTGTTTTATTTGGTTGAAAATATGATTGATTTGACTGGGTACCAGCAAAAACATAAACTTGACATTTATAACAATATATGACATCAATAAAAATGTTTTTAAGATGAAGAAAACGTGTGAATTTAAATGGAACAGCGAGGCATAAGGGGACATATACACGTAACTGCGCCCAAACAAATTATTGGGAACCGTTGTACACGGTCGTTGAATATTTTCCAAGCTTTTATGAAGGTCAAGACTGCAATTGAAAGATATTTTACGACGTATTGGGATCGCCAATATGTATGATCGCCAAAAATATATGGGGTGGAAGTGTGGGGCTTGTATGATTGCGATGTGATTGAAAAGGAACAGGTCTGGTTCTTAAAGAGATTAATTATTCTCGAGAGATCCACTCCGGATTATATAGTGCTGCAGGAATCAGGCCGGTTTAGTTTGAAAGGGGAAGCATTTAGAATATTGGCAAGATATGAGGATGAGCTGGTAAGAATGGGGAGTGAGCAGGGGCTACAATGGATGTGCGAATCGCAGGAAGGAAGCCTATGAATCGGGGGGCCTCTCTCAAACCGCAGTAGAGCTCGTATAGGTGGCGCGTGGGTCGCTGGTTATGAAATCTAGTTGCATTTATTTCGAAGAGGTGTCGTCCCTTCCTTGCATAGCATAATTGGGATGCGGTTTCAACCTGGGGTTTTGTAAGGACTGCATCTTTCTAGCTCACCTAATCTTCTCATTACAACTAATTATTACAACTATATAAGTAGGAAATAACCAACGAAACTTAATGGTCGCAAACACAATATCGTGTATCGATTTGGCCTCCTGCTTATGGAGTGCTGAATGCTCGAGGAACAATTGAAAGAATTCATAACAGGGGAGAATGCAAACAACATGGACCATATATGATCTGTAGCATGGTCTATTAAAATAAGGGGCAAAGTATAATGGGGAACTCTGCAATGATATGGTTTGTAGACAGCCCTCATAGAAAAAATTAGATCTATATGATATATAAAGGAATTTGATGAAACTTAAATATTCATTCATACACCGTTTATTGATTATACCATGAATACATTATACTATTGGATAGACACTTAAAATATCCTTTAGTTGGTCATCAACCATGCGAATTGATTCAAATCTGTCAATGTTCTCAAGAGGTTGGATACAGGCATCAATTAATTTATGAAGTTGTTGATATTTGGATTGTATTTCTTTCGGTATTGTATGTAAAAGTCCTCCTTCCATCATAGGCCATGGAGCATTATGTGCGAAGATTAACTAAAAGCACAATGAGCTTAAAAAGGAATGTGACCACTACCATTTCAGCTATAATGATTAAAAACATACCTTGCAAATACTGTATATGTTATGATCACTGATAGAACTCCTGCATATACTATTTTCAAAATACACAAAACCATGATCATTTCGAAAATCTTCAGATGCATGAACATCCGTATCTAAAAATTCAAATTGAAAACTTGAAGGATGCTACTAAATAACTTACAATTTAAATGTTAATGTTTGTTGTATATCAAAAGGGATGTTTTACAACTTTTCTATTTTTCGCCTAGGTCTACTGATAACATTAACCCCCCGCCCCTTGACTCTTTTCACCCTATGTCCTCTAAACTCTCTATCGTCAACTCTATGGCACACCGCCTTCTATCTATTCGGGTCTAGGGCTATTCATCGTCGTTGATATTGTCGCGAATGTGAAATGCTGATTAAGAAATTCCTATTAAATAACAGGAAAACCACTTCTGGAAACTTTAATCCAAAAGTATGTTTTGTGTATATTAGATGTAAATTTAGGAAACCGAAATAATTTTAGGAGGCGTATGCTCAAGGGGCGTATCGATAAGCAACGCGCGTATCGATAAGCAACGCGCGCGGGCGAAATGTGTGCACCACACGATAAGAGTAACGAGCAAACAAGTAACGGAAAACACAAGTGCGTACGTGACTTAAGCAATGCTTGGGAAAACAAGTGGTACCACGCACCATACAGATGGTGAGAACTACGAGACCGCGTAGGCGGAAATCAGAATATATTCCAATGACCAAGGAACGGTACAGGCAGTCTTGGGAGTCTTTGACAGTCAGTTACTTGTTGGACAGATAGTGGTTATTATGCAACGGCTTGAGTAGTCGTTAATTTCGGAAGTCATTCAATCAGCAATGAGTTAGTCAGTTCGGACTTAATTTGCGAAATTAATTTGTCACTAGTTGTTCGGTCGTGCGTTCTTCCACTGGGTAAAATTTAGAAGTGTATAAGGGGTTCTTGTGTTAAATCAATATATTGTTATGTTAAAACTATTCGTGTGTTATGT
>JAODAC010044425.1:0-56848 GCA_027575185.1 Mimaenictus wilsoni | reverse complement strand
TTCTGAACCTATTTATTTATATTTATTTATTTATTTGTTATATATTTATTGTAAATGTTATAGCTGCTATCTGTATTATTATGCCTATATAAATATTTAAAAAAACATCGTCGATTAAGTTTTTTAACAACCACAAAAACGTATTGTTTACTAGACAGATTGGTTTCATGTAGACATTCTCCTTGAAACATACTTAAATAATTTGTACAATTAGTATGTAATTATGACATGTTTGTATGGCCCTATGTTGACAATTCTATACTATAATTAAGAATACTAAAATATTCATAATGTATCCATAATAATTATTCTCCTTCAAGGAGTTTAAGTAAAAAATGTACAATTTGTATATATTCACCCAATATACTCATATTGTTGATAAGAACTTGTTTTATAATTTGTGTAAAAACCAAATGACATTGTGTAGGAACTATATAATGCAAAGCATACATCTATATTTGATAGTAATTTATGAAAAAGCAAACCATGTCGTCTCCGATTAAATTATTTTACAAGAATAAAAACCTTTTTCTAACTGGGGGTACTGGGTTCATGGGACTGGTTATCGTGGAAAAACTACTTCGAAATTTTCCAGATATTGGACGTATCTACATGTTGGTACGACCTAAAAAAGGTATCACTGTAGAGGAGCGTAAGAATAGCTACTTTAATCATGTCGTAAGTTATTCATGAATTTACTTAAACTATGTATATGTGCTTAAATGAACAAAGTTAATTTATTGAGAAACAAAAAATTTTTTTATAGGTATTTGATCGTCTCAAAAACGAACAAAACATTGAAAGCTTCAGTAAGAAACTGCACTGTATTGAAGGTGATATTACCAAGAAAAATCTGGGTTTATCTGAGGAAAATATAAGGAATCTACAGGAGGAAATTAATTTAGTTATTCATGGAGCTGCTGAGTTAAGTTTCACTCTTCCTCTGAAAACTTATGTTGAATCGAATGTAAGAGCGACGTATGATATGCTAAAACTTGCTCAAGGAATTAAGCAATTGAATGTAAATATTTTTTAAAGCAATTACTTTAACTTTAAGTCAATTTATTTATTTTCAAACAGGCCTTCGTATATTTGAGTACATCGTACTCTCAGTTAACAACTAAAAATGCTACAACCACTGAAGCAGTTCTAAAATGTAAAATACCACCCAGGGACTTACTCAAAATGTCAGAGGAAATGACAACTGAGGAATTGCAAAATCATGCAAAAGAACTGTTGCAAGATTCGCTTAATTCGTATTCTTTTAGCAAGAATTGTGCGGAGAATTTGATAGCGGAATTTTCAGGAAATTTACCCGTCTCTATTTTTCGTCCCGCAATGGGTAATAAGTATTATTAAGTTACGTATTTTACGAGTACTAAACTTGATTTTATTTTATTCAAGTTGGTCATTCTTATGCTGATCCAAAGCCATTTTTCATCGGTAATAATATGTCTTTGCCAAAACTACTCGCGGAAACCCATCGTGGTTTGGTACTGTTTTGTAATCCTCAAGTTGATGCGAACATGGTTCCGGTCGATTTGACAGTCAATGCTATATTGGCAATTTTAAGAGATCGTAGTGAGGACAAGACAAAGTAATATTAGCTTTGATAAAACTGGCTGGAAAAATAATATTTGATTTTAGAACGGTGAAAGTCTATAATTATACGACACAAAATCATCCCTGCAGTCTTTCTGATGCGTTTCGTTATTACACAAATAGTATTCCGAATTATGAAAAGGTTTTGGTGCCACTGCGTTATAAACTGATGGCGATGACTGATGCTGATTGTAAGCCTGGGAGCAAAGAAGCATTGTTAGTTGAGTAATAAAGTATGTTACAAAAATTGTTAATATTCTTTCGTTTTTTAGGATGTGTAAAGAAATTAAGCGATATGAAAGGTTTTATGAAACAGTGAAAATTGGTGCATGGTGGAAACTTACTTATGAGAATGATAATATTGATCATCTTTGGGCGCAAATGAATGATGAAGAAAAGAAGTTGTTACCGTTTGATTTACGTGATTGTGATTGGAAGAAATATTACTCTAATATGGCAGCTAAGCAATATGGAATGGAAATACCTACTCTTTGTGGTCTTGAAGATAGACAGAATAGACAGAATAGGTGTAAACTATAAATAGTTTAGTTAAAAAAACAACCGATAAATGCATGAAATATGTTATAAAACAAGGTATAATCGATAGCTACACAAAACGAATTAGAAAAATATTAACACCATGTTAAAGTACATAAAAAGGGGAATAAATTGGTGTATGTGGCATATTGTCCGATTGATGGATATGGGTGAAAAACCCCTATTGAAGTTCAGATTCCAATTCAAATGGGATTAAAATAAGTTTGTTACCATGTTCTCATGAAGAATAGAAGAATTGGGAAGCAATTTGATGTTTGTTCCATCCTCATAGCTTCATATTTAGTATGAAAAATCGTGAGCAAAAGAACACCTCGAAAATTGCAAAACGTGCGCATGAAATAATAAAGTATATTACAAAAATTGTTAATATTCTTTCGTTTCTTAGGATGTGTAAAGAAATTAACCGATATGAAAGGTTTTATGAAACAGTGAAAATTGGTGCATGGTGGAAACTTACTTATGAGAATGATAATATTGATCATCTTTGGGCGCAAATGAATGATGAAGAAAAGAAGTTGTTACCGTTTGATTTACGTGATTGTGATTGGAAGAAATATTACTCTAATATGGCAGCTAAGCAATATGGAATGGATCTACCTACTCTTTGTGGTCTTGAAGATAGACAGAATAGGTGTAAACTATAAAAAGTTTAGTTAAGAAAACAACCGATAAATGCATGAAATATGTTATAAAACAAGGTATAATCGATAGCTACACAAAACTGATTAGAAAAATATTAATACCATGTTAAAGTACATAAAAAGGGGAATAAATTGATGTATGTGGCATATTTTCCGATTGATGGATATGGGTGAAAAACCCCTATTGAAGTTCAGATTCAAATTCAAATGGGATTAAAATAAGTTTGTTACCATGAGAAACTAGAAGAATTGGGAAGCATTTTGATGTTTGTTCCATCCTCATAGCTTCATATTTAGTATGAAAAATCGTGAGCAAAAGAACTCCTCGAAAATTGTAAAACGTGCACGCGCGATCGCTCGCTACGAGAGCGAATGTATTGTGGTCAAAAACGGTCTTTTTTGGACACTGTGCGGCGCCGCAGCCGCTTGTTGACTGGAGAGACCAAGTGGTCACCCATCCAACGCGTAGCTACGTCTGACGTTGCCTAACTGCAGTGATCTAACGAGTACCTAGCTGCACAACTCAAAATTCGAACCCGCAAATCTTGGATCAGAAGGCAAGCACTCTAACCGCCCTGAGAATGAGACTATCAAGTTCTAGCAAAGGGTACTCCGTGATGCTGAGCAGGGCTGGCTGGCCCGTACACCGGATGCCCGATGGATGGAATATAACTCCGGTATACGACTTCAACTGCGGCTTTACAGTGGCGATTAAACCGCGCCCGGCCACCATCGCCGAAGACAAAAGTGTACCCGAGGACAAGAATAATGTGATTGCCATTGGTAAGGTCCCCTCCATAACTCAAGTAGAAATCATGGCTATAGAGGCATATGCCCAGCAGTGCCTTAAAAAGCTCTACAAGGGTACATGCATCTAGATTACGACAGACTCTGAAGCGGCACTAACGGCTCTTAGTGATGAGCAGTGAAAGTCAAGGGCAACGCGGAGCCTGCCCTATGACCGGCGCAGGAGCGCATCTTAAGTGCGCAGGCGCAGTGTTGCGAACGATGTCAAAGGTTTTTTGTCGTCGTCTTTATGAGTTATTTTTTGTAATCATTCTTAGTTTATATGTACGGATTATGTCATAGATTTGTATAAATAATGTGGCTGCATTTATGTGAGGCGCCACGTTTTTTCTTAAGCAAACACTTAAGCGGTTGGAGATTGTCCAGGTTTGGGATTTTTCCAAAGAATCCATTTACGCGATCGACGAGTGACGATTACCAGCCCGAGGGCTGATGTAGTATTAGACGTTGTAGTGATAAGCTGTATAGACGTCTGCCTGGCGCCAGTGATATGCGCTCCAGCGACACGATGTTCGTCGCTGCGTGGGTGGGCAAAATAGGGAGATTTCTGTGCGACCCTGTGAAAAGGACGCTGGAGGTAGGACGAGGGCGGCGTGCCACTATTGGTGGTAGGCGCTCGAAAAGGGATGGATTGCCTTCTCCCGCTCAAAGTCGTGGGCGGAGGCGAGATCAAGATGAACTTTCGTTTTAAGAATTCTGTTTAATAAAGTTAGTCACATTTGTACTCCCAAACAAACTGGCATTTTCTTCACCAACTTTCTACGTTTGCAGCGGACGGGTAGTCCACGGATCCTGACTAAAATAAAAGATCCGCGTTAATTTGCGGGTTGATGTTGCTGTTCGCAACACTAATATCATGTTCATTTTTGCTCAAAAAGTAACTAAATCAAAAAGGTAACTAAATTTCGAAGTGAATGAACAATTCGCACTCAGGTTCTGATGGAACAGAAATTTGATGGTAACCTATGAAAAATAATCAGGCAAGTAATGCATAAATGGAGGAATTAATGGAGGACCCACACTAAAAGAAATTGTCAAATGGAAACACAAAATATAGAGCAAGCTGCTGGTGCAGTATATAAACTGTTGATGCTAATGGTGATGAGCAGGCTAGAGACGGAAGTTGAGCCTAATGAATGGTTACCGGAATCTCATGGTTATTCGGATTTAGAAAGAGAAGAGGCACAAGAGTCCAAATAGCCATCTTAGTACGGATGGTGGAGCAAGTGATTTGGACCTCAAGGCAGAGTAAGAAACGACACCGTGTGTTATACTGATTGAGTGTCTAAGAAGAAGAGGTACGTGTGGGGGAGTGATTGCGAGGGTTATGAATGTGTATGACGGGTGCCCTTTGAGTCCTGTTGTCCTTAACATTTAATCGTGGTAGGGCGAACTAAGGTGTGGATGCTTGAAAATACCGACGATATGGTTGAACTTGCGAAAAGGAACGAATATATGCTAGAAAGAACATGCATTCAAGAGAGGATAGATAGTGGGCAAATATTTTGATAGTCGAACCACATTGCAGATGAAAATTTGACCTCGAGCCACACAGTTTTTTTGTTCTAATTTTATGAATAGTTTTTGCTAAGGATGTCGAATCATATAAATGTATAAGTATTGCTTAATATTTTATCTAAAATTTTTTATACACCAAATTATGTTAGACAAAAACTAATATTTATGTTTTTATAATAATATATACAATGCTTCACGGGTCAGGCAAAATGCTACCGCAGGCCGGGTTCGGCCCGCGTGCCGCCATTTGCCCAGTCCTGGGATAGAAGGTACATGAATAGGAGAGCTTAGAGGGAATGTGCAGAAAACGAAATGGATGATGTTTCGAAAAACATGAGGAAGCGCCAAGGTTGAAGAACTAGTATGGAAGGGAGAAAAGATTAAAAGGATAGTCATTTAAGCATCTGGGACGTAGGTTTAAATATACTGGGTCATGGAGGGAGATTATTGGGTGGGTTCAAGAAAAATGGTGATGGGCGTGAATGCGGGGCGATAATAATTATGTGTGGCTGACTAAGGTTCTGGTGATCCTGAAATCCTGAAAGAGAAGAAATGGAGAAGAGAATCAGAAGGAATTGAGAGTATAATTGAAGATTGAAGTATGGATGAAGGACACTAGAATGGAAAAGGGTGCAGTTATTTTTTGTTGAAATATCTTTTATTTCATTATTTTTATTTGCAAGTATTTAGTATGGCAAGTATTATTTAGTGACGAAGTCACTGTGATAACATACTTCAAGCCAGAGATAATCGGGTTTACCGCTGTTACCCTTATGTGGGATCCAGGACCCAAGCACAAATTAGCCAAAAAAATGGTATGTCCAAGCTTATAGATACAGAACTCTTCTCTAGACTCACCAAAGTGAATGAAGAAGATCTGTGGGAAGAGGGAACAAGACAAAAAATGATGGGTAAACATTCCTGGTATATATTATATGCTAAGGTAACATCTATCAAAAATGGTAAAGGAGATCAGTGAACTATGCAAACTAATTAATGAGAACACAGAGGCGCCTGTACACCTAATACGCCCGTACAATGTAACGAAAGATTTGAGACACATCCTCTTTGGTAAAGACATTTTGTCGGGAACAATGTAGATGGGACCCAAGGATGCCGTAAGTTTTATTAACAACCTGGGACTTCTATAATAAAAGGCAAAAGTAAATCTAATCTGGCTACAGTTCGCTAGAGGCCCGCCCCTCAGCAGTCCCCTATAGCTTATATCATATAAGCTATCAGAACCCAGAGGTTACAAGTTAGCCTGTAAAGGAGGGGAATGTTGAGGAATACTGGAGAATATCACACGTCACACTTTTTTGTGCAATTGATCAAGGACGAAACTGAGAGAGCTAACAGGTGATAGACCTCACCGAACTTACAGAACATGTGTGATATTAGGTGCAGTGTCAGTGGTGCAATGAATGCGGAGACACCTCACCTCTTACTTATGAATGCTTACTCTACCTTACCCTACTGCACATTGTATGCAACATTTGCTGTAAATGAGGCACTTTATAAGCATAAAATCAAATTGGAATTAATTAAATTTTCCCTGTACAGTTCGATACTAATCAAATTCAATATCGTTTAGTATAATACTCCCTAAGACAATTCGAGCGTTCAAGTGGCAAGCCAAAACCCACTTGCCAACTTGCGTAGGCAAGTGGGTTTTGGCAAGTGTTTAGCCCCGTAGTTGTGCTATGCATTAGACACCCGGCCGCACTCATTAGAATCGCGTCTAATTGCAACACAGGCGTTCAGCCAAGGCGCAAAGCAAATCGAAATTAACCGCGACGCAGATGTCGTGAATACCGCGTTTCAAGGGTGAAGGCGAAAGATGCGCTACATACTTGTGGTTCCACAAGCCGGAACTGTTCAGCCATTTAAGAGGAGAGCATTTCCTATCGCAATCATGAAGCAAATTGAGGTCGACAAGTGGTACGTAGTCGGGGATGATTTTGCCCATGCCGTTCCCGAGATCACTGCCAATTGATGTTTGGAACACCCCAAGCTTCGTCTACTCTGACACGGTTACTTTCAAGAGAGTGTGCACGGCCACATTGGGGATGAAAGTTCTAAGTAGTTGAGCACGGAGTGTTAAAAAAGATTTTATAGCGACCCACGTAAACTTTGAGCATTGTTTATGCAAGAAGCAAAAGAACTCTCGTCGAATGAATTATAAAGTACAATGGCTGCCATCGACATTTTATGCCACTTGCCGTATTTTACCTTTAAAATGTCGTTCGTTCAGGTATAAAAGTTGAAACCGTGACGTGTCCGGCAATTACCCTTTTTCACTCTTTATACAGTTTATTTATATACTAAATAAACGTCCAACTAACAAAGCTTTGTAGTAATCCCACATTCTACACGATTACTGCCTGTTTTCCTCTTATTATTCCTTCCTGATGTGAGGGTGGAAACACAATTTTCCTCTCCATCAAACAACATTTCTGAGATATGACGGCTGGCAGTGCGTAAAAAGGTTTTTCGTGGGTGCTCCTTTATATGACTCGCATTTTATTGTGATGTCTAGCGCGAGGAGGAATAAATATGTTTAATCATAAGAGTATTCCAAGAGACGCATTTTTCAAAATTTTGTTTGTTGAAGTTTTAACAGTGTTTATAGAAAGTGTAAATTCTCTATTTTGTCACCTTAATATTATATTAACGACATAAACCATATTAATAGCCATAGCTGCGCTCCGAATATTGCCTACATTGCACTATGCTGATTTTATGAAATAAAAAGTCAAAATTAAAACTTTGTTATGAAATAACTCCTTGTTTTTTTGTTTGATTTTACCGAGCTTCGACTATCATGGTCGTTAGCTCTATTATTCAGTCCTATTTCAAGATAATTAGTTATTTCAGAGGCTAACAGAAGAATTCGTTTTACTATGTCAGTAGACAAATATACTCCTTGTTGCATTGCAATATATATCAAGAGTTGGAATTACGAACGTACTTTTCTGTGTAGTTACAAACATGTGCTTTATTGCATGCGGTATGTCGCACCTGCCGGGCGAAAAGGAAGAGATGAGCTTTGTGATGTTGGAAATGATATGTACTGTGGTATGGTTGAAGACCAAGTGGCCGAGGTGCGCAAGCCGTCAGCGGTAGAAAGACTGCGGTGTTCAGAAATCTGAAGAGGTAGAATTAGCCTGATAGAAATACATTCTAGCTGGCAGATGTGACGGTTGGAATAACATTACATTGGGTGTGTGACAAAAATTTGGAAGGAATACATTCCCCATATACTAATTTTCGTTATTACAAGCCATTAGTCTTTATTGTCACGTGTCTTCATCAAAACTGAGTGAAGATAATTCGTGGTGATTCATAATCCATTTTACTTGTTCCATGTACTTCCTTTATTTTTCAGGTTTCCAAATTATTTAAAGCTCGACGCTTTCTTAAGTACACTTTTTGGCATCCCATGTTTAAATGTAATGTAAAGTTCTGATAGCTGAAAATAATTTTCGGTAATTTAAATAGCGCTTCCTGTCTTTTGCAATTATTGTGGCGAAATTAAAAGGTCACTAAATTAATGTAAATGATCATAATTTTAGCTTTAAATAGCTTATTATTTCGTAGTACAATCGAAAAACCATATGTTTAACAGAAAATTCAACAAAATGACTTATGGCGGAAAAAAACATATATTTTAGCCACTGTGCGGCGATTTTCACATTTACGATTAGTTGTTAGTTAAACATGCACGTTGCACTTTTTTACCTACGTTGTAAACATATATGACTATTTCAATGCAATTTCATATAGTTGTCCCGTTTAAAAGAAAATCAATTTTAGCTCTCAATTGTTATTATATATGTATTACGCATATGGTAAAAAATATTAGACAATAATTAACGTAGGCTATGTGTAATGTTCATAAGTATTATAAGTTGCATACTTCAATTTTATTTATAATTATTATTATTTACCCCAAAAATATCCGATTGTCACCTTATTAAAAGTATTTTAATAGTATAATAATCGGTTGACCACAGAGATAAGTATGTTCTCTTGTTTTATAAAATTCGAAATTTTGTGCTGGGTATTTGAATAAAGGTACACATTGTCACCGAGTGTGGCGTTGTAATACGCTATTATCATTCCCAGCCTGTACTTTTTTTCAACAGTCGCCTGCGATATCGTAAACAAATCTAGTTCGGAGAAAATTGTTTATAGTCTAACGCATTTTCGCATATAAATATCAGAAAAAAAAAACATTGAAATGAATATCGTTGTGCCATCACGCTTTGCTTGCCTGAAGAACGAGGACGAAGAGGTAACCACGAAAGTTAAGACGAACAAAACGGCGTCGAAAGATAACTCAAAGAACAAAAATCAGAAGGACAAGGATAAGAAACCAACCAATGCCAACACTGGCAAACAGGTATTAGAACTATTGTGGTCAATGAGTTGTTATAGTTACATATTTGTATTAATTCTAACCATCAATGATATTCTGTTCATGAAGAGCGTCAGAAAACAGAAAGCTGCCAAGATTGCAACTGCGAAACAATGGGAGGAATGGAAGCAGAAAGATGAGAAGCTCGTTAATGGGAATTTCGAACAAGATTTGGAAAATGCTATGATTTTGTCCAAAATTCACTATGAGGAGAACAAAGACAAGTACAGCACTGAAAAACAGACAAAGAAGGCGGAGAAAAAGAAGGGGACAAAGAAAACAGTTAGTTTGGACCAATTTTTGGCTGGAGACAGTAAGTTAAATTATGAAATAAGTTTAATTATTTCTTGCTTCAACGCTTGATTTTTATAAGAACCTGCTGAACCATCCAATTCTGACGAAGGTGAGTTAAGTGAGAAGGAATTAAAGGAAAACTTCTTCGTGAAAATGAGTGATGACGCGAAAACTGCCTTAACTAAAGAAAAGTTAAATGATGAATTCAGAGAGAGACAAATTGTCATCGATAAAGTTATCACAGCAGCACAGTATCAAGTAAGGTGTAGTTTTTATCAAAGCTGCTTGCAAAAGAATCATTTTTTTAGGAAAAGCTTCAACTTGAACAAAAGAAAACTGAAAAACTAAGGAAAGAATTGGAGCAAAGTCAAAAAGAAATTGCTTCAGTTAAGGAAAGAAATAAAACGTTGTACACATTATTGTCAACTGGTGAAAGTAAGTCTTTCAAATCTAATTATTATCATCCACTAACGATTGTTTCGTTTTTACAGTGAAAGGAAAAGCCGAAATTATAACAGAGCTTGAGAAACTGACTGTGATTAAGGACGAACTCACTCAAGAAGTTTCACGTCTTCATGGTTTGTTGGAACAAGAACGTTCTAAAGTTGCTGCACTTACTAACGACAAACAACCCTATAAGAAAAGTGGGAAAAAGCACTAAGATATTACTAATTCAGAATCTCCAGAATTATTCTTATTCGTAATTTGAGACAATTAGTCTCAAATTATTTTCTGTTATATTTATAAAACTTGACATTGAGTTTGCATGTCAATTATTACAGTATTAAATTCTAGTTTGTTTTATAAATGTCATATTTGAAGAATTTGATAATGTAATCTATTACTGTACTCGAATCTTCTTTGTGAAGCAAATATATTTTGAAATCTTTACTATAAACAGACAGCTTTATCAATTAAGAGATAACCTACAACATTCCTTATTCCAACCACACAAAGGTTGTTACAGAAATTCATCTATTCATAGAAAGCAAATTAAAATATGTTTACAATAAAAGTGTTCATCGCGACTTATTTGTTGGGGTATTGTGTGGATAGTAAGTACAATGTGTTGTTTATAGTCGTCGATGATTTACGTCCATCGCTTGGAATCTACAATGATTCGAATGCATTCACGCCAAATATTGACAATCTTGCCAAAAAGAGTACTGTCTTCAGGAACGCATACGCGCAAGTAAGTTTATTTTGCAAAGTTCCTCTTTTAAAATCAACATTACTAAAGATTTTTCCAATTTGATCAAAGCAAGCTCTCTGCGCACCGAGTAGAAATTCGTTCCTGACAAGCAGAAGACCTGATACTTTACACTTGTATGATTTTTATAACTATTGGCGACACACCGTTGGGGATTTTGTAACCATACCCCAGCATTTCAAAAATAAAGGATACAGAACATATTCGGTGGGCAAAGTTTTCCATCCCGGAATATCTTCGAATTATTCAGATGATTATCCCAAGAGCTGGTCAATTCCTGCGTATCATCCTCCAACTGAGAAATTCAAGAACGCGAAGGTTTGTGTAAATGAAAGTGGTATATATGGTACGAATATTGTTTGCCCTGTGAGAGTTGCCGAATGTCCAGGAGGAAATTTGCCAGATTTAGAAATTTTGAATGCAGCTGTGGCGTTTTTAAAGGAACAGGAAGAGGAGACACCTTATTTTTTGGCTGTTGGATTTCAAAAACCGCACATTCCTTTGAAATATCCCAGGAATTATTTAGGTATTATTACATTTTATTTTTTAACATTTGTTAAGGAAAAATCCAGCTGTGCCCGTTGGCGCGATTACCACATCCAATCGCGTTGATCAGAAAAAAACAAATTAGTGATTCTAGAACAAAGATTTGCGATCCCATATCTTTCAATGTGACTTTACCCTGTAGAAATCTCCACCTTTATTATATCCTAACGGAACTTGTGGTAAGCTAACGCCCACAGAAATAAGTCTTGAAGGGAATATGACCATCCTTTATACAGGGTTCCCGTTGAATATAAACCTATCCCCCACAATAAACCGGAAGTAAAATTCCCAACATTCATTCAAGTTCCAGTTGAATATAAAATTTTGATAAAATAACTCCGACAAAATTCCTGAAGATAGAGAATGGGTGTTGTTTTACTTGTGAGCCATGTATATTGGTACTGCCGTACCGACTGTATCGATTCTACACCTCAAGTATCTTTGAAACAAATTTGACACACAGCACGTAATAAATTGTTAAAATGGGGAAATACAAAGTTGTTCTAGGCTATACAAAAATAAGACCCTAAGTTTTCTTCCATATTTAACCGCCATATTTCATTCAGATTGAACACATTCTTAACCTAGGCTAACCTTGAATGAATATAGGCACTCTTATAGCAACCACTTAGTAGGCGGCATTCTTATAGAGGCCCCACTTGAGAACTACTTTTCAATAACTGTTTCAACCATCCTCATAATTACTCAACCATCCTGCAGGTGAAATTCATATACATATTCCGGTAGAATACAAACTAGTCACAGGCCAGATATGGTGAATTTTCTTGTTTGGGACCACCCATTTGAAATGTGTCCGTGAAAAGCTTGCGACATAGGCTGATATCTACAATAATAATCTTTAGAGAGGAAATCTCATTCTTACATTCATGAAAATTATTCCTACCTTTATACAGCAAATTAAACACATAAAAAACCCTGATCACTTGATCAAGCGGGCACGTCAAAACTTCCAGTCTAGATGGCAACCTTTATACAATTGCAATTTTGGAATAGACAATAACTATGTGTTTGTTATTAGATTATCATCCAATTAACGATATACAACTCCCACCGTACCGTGAAAAACCCTCTTCAATGCCAACCGTGGCCTATAATCCATGGAATGACATGCGTTTGCGAGATGATATAAAACAATTAAATCTTACGTACCCATTCGAACAAATACCCAAAGATTACACAGCTAAAATAATCCAAAGTTATTCAGCTGCTGTTACATATATCGACGATTTGGTTGGACAACTTCTACACAATGTAAACTTAGAGAAAACGATGGTGGTTTTCCTTGGTGACCATGGTTGGTAATATAAACTTTACAAAATATTTAAATTTTAACTTCTACATATTTAGGTGTTTCTATGGGTGAACATGGTGAATTTTCAAAGTACAGCAATTTTGATATAGCTACCAGAGTACCGTTGATGTTCTACATACCAGGATTCACACCAAGGCCGTTGGTTTTCGAAAAACCCGTAGAACTACTGGATATATTTCCAACTTTAGTGGATATAACCGTTATTTCGGATATGATTCCATCGTGTCACAGAAATAAATCGGAAAATCTCTGCACTGAAGGAAAGAGTTTACTGCATGAAATGGTAAAGTTAAAAATGGGTGCGGAAATACCATGTTCCAGATGCAAAAAAGAAGTATTCGCTGCGGTGAGTCAGTGTCCACGGCCAAGAGTTTTCCCCACCATAAAACCAGATAGTGATAAACCTAAATTAAAGGATATTAAAATAATGGGGTATTCAATCAGAATTATGGGGCATCGATACACGGAATGGGTCGATTTCGATACTAATACTTTCAAGCCAAACTGGACACATGTCTATGCTAAGGAGTTGTATAATCATGTGTTTGATGCAGGGGAAAATATGAATTTAGCGGATTTGGAACCCTTAAAGGGCATGGTGGAAGATTTACATCGTAAGCTTCTCAGAAAACTAGGATATCTTTCATAATCGATATTTATTTTACACGCAATAATGTACTCCAAAATACTCTAGATATGTATGTCAATGACCAAGTTTCATGTAATGATTTCAACATTTCAATGAATTATAAATAAGTTTTATCATGCTTGTTGTTTCTGATAATGAAATATAGTTGATACCTGTATAAGATGTTTCTAACAATTTCACCAGATAAGATTATTGATAAGAAGCTGTCTACATAATTTGAAAAGCAATCGAACAAATTACAATTGAGTAGTCTCTCATTCTGAGAAGATCGTATAATCGATACTTATGTAACATTCATAACTTTTCAATAACTGAAACAAGAGAAATGGAACACGATAGTGGTTCCTCGGTGTTGGGTCGAATGGTTCAGGAAGAGTTGTCAATGAACGCGTGCAATAATCAAAACATATTCCAGGATGGATGTCCCAATGTTGGGGTTGGAGTAGGTGCAAGTGCCCAACTGTTCCTTTTATTAATTAACACTTTACTAAATGGGAAATGTTCATTCCTAACTAAATCGGACTTTCCTGAGAATATTGCAAGGGCGATTCAAGATGGCGATGAATTTGACTTTATTGTAGTTGGTGCTGGAAGTGCTGGTGCAGCTCTGGCAAGTCGCTTGGCTGAAAACAACCCAGAATGGAAAGTTTTATTGGTTGAGGCTGGTGGCTATCCAACCATGGATTCCGAGGTAATTCATTCTGATAGCTCTTATAATAGCCCATTTAAAGAGATGCTAATTAAGTACTTCAGATTCCAGCATTATTTGGTTTTACTCAACAATCTGAAATCGACTGGAAGTATCGCACATTTCCGACAAAGTCGTCATGTTTGGGCTTCAAAGATGGGGCTTGCAATTGGCCGAGGGGCAAAGTCTTGGGTGGCACATCGGCGATCAACGCATTGGTTTACATTCGAGGGCATTCGACTGATTACGACGAATGGGAAGCGGCGGGTAATAAAGGTTGGAGTCATAATGACGTCCTACCATATTTCATCAGGGCTCAAAAGAATATTGCCAAAGATAAACAAGATCATTTGGAACACGGATCTGAAGGTCCTTTGGTAACCTACCGCTACCAGGATTCGTCCAATATACGTGGAATGATGATTCAAGCCTCCGAGGAAATACTTGGTAGAGGAATTGGGCTTAACGAAACCGGTATTGGTTTGTATGAAGCGCCGATTACTGTCGATAATGGAAAACGCAGTTCTACAGCTAGAGCTTACTTAGCTAGACCAATTCACAGAGAGAATAAGAACTTATATATTGCCACAGATGCGGAAGTAATCAAAGTACTCATTGACGAAAGTGATGTTCCTAGAGCTATAGGAATTCAATTGAATGTCAATGGGAAGATTGTCTATGTGAAGAATAATAAAGAAGTTATTGTGAGCGCTGGAGCTGTTAATAGTCCGAAATTGCTGATGCAAAGTGGAATTGGAGATGAAGCAGTTTTGAAATCAATTGGAATTGCTCCTAAAGTTCATCTGCCAGGCGTTGGAAAAAATCTTCAAGATCACCTGACAACTTACGGTGTATTCTTAGAAATGGATGGTGTCCTCAAACAGGACTTGCTTGACGAGATGTACACCTATTTGAAGACTAGTGGAGGACTGCTATCTACGATCCGGTTAACAAACACTATGTGGTTCATCAACTCCGATGGAAAAGATGAAAAACCAGATCTACAGATTATGTTATGGGAATATCCTACAGGAGACACTACTTCTATTGCTTTTGCAACTAAAGTTCAAGGATTCAATGACCAAACAGCTGCTAGTATTATTGAACTGAACAAAGAGAAATATCTAGTTGGCGTTGTCTTAACATTACTCTATCCAAAATCCGTAGGTCATCTTGAATTTACAGCACATGAAAGAACCGAGTCCTTGAATATGAACATTCACCCTGAATACCTGACGGAAAAAGAAGATATGAACACGATGCTCAAGGGTATTAAATTTATCGAACGTATGATGGAGACATCTGAATTTAAGAAGGTGAATACCAAGTTTGTAAAGTTTAATACAGTGAACTGTGAGGAAGAAGAGCACGGTTCTACTGATTATTGGAAATGCAATTTGCGCAACTTTGGATCGACTCTATATCATCCTGTGGGAACTTGTAAAATGGGAACTGACTCTTCAGAAGGAGCTGTTGTAGATAACGAGTTGCGACTTTTTGGTACTCAAGGTATTCGTGTTGTTGATGCTAGTATTATGCCGAATATTGTAGGTGGTAACACAAATGCACCTACAATTATGATTGGCGAGAAGGCTGCTGATATGATACGTTCTGCTTATGTGTAGGAAAAATATCTAAGAATTATACTTAATGTTATCTTTCACATAATATGTTATCAAACAGAAAAATAAATTTTGAAATAACCTCCTTAATATGTTCTATCAGCTTGTTTTTTGGCCTCATTAACGGACATAATGACAGATTTCTTTATCAATCCACTGGCAAATAATTCATAGAATGTATTTTAGTATAAAATTAACCATGGATATAGCATCAACGTTCACGGATTCGTGTCCCAATGTTTCCAGTGCTGGCGGAAATAGTTCTTATTTATTCTTACTACTATTAAATTATTTACTCAATTCGAAGAGTTCTTTGGATTTGAACGAAGATTCATACCATTCTCCAAATGTAGCTAACACATTGAAAGATGGCGATCAATTTGATTTTATCATTATCGGCGCTGGTAGTGCAGGTGTAACTACTGCTAGTCGCTTGGCCGAGGCCAATAAAAGCTGGAAAGTCTTACTAGTTGAAGCTGGAGGTTATCCGAGTGTGAATTCACAGGTTTGTCACTTTCTTGGAGTAAAAGTTATGTGTTAATTACTTACTGGCTTTTAGATACCGGCATTGTTTCCATTACTACAAGGGACTGAGTATGATTGGCAGTTTCGAACACGTCCTTCATCAACATCTTGCTTAGGTTTCAAAGCTAATTCTTGTTCCTGGCCGAGCGGTAAAGTTCTTGGTGGATCCTCAACAATCAACGCAATGTTGTATATTCGCGGTCATGTGAATGATTACAATGGTTGGGCTGAAAGCAATCCAGGCTGGACGTACAACGATGTTTTACCCTATTTTTTGAAAGCTGAACGAGCAATATCCGATGATCAACAAGGAAGAGAACATTTTGGTCAGAACGGTCCACTGTTTATCTCACGGTACCATTCTACTTCAGATTTGCGGGATGTTCTAATACAATCCTCAAAAGAACTGGAAGGAAGAGGTTTAGGCCTAGATAAAAATGGTTATGGATTGGATGAAGTCCCCACGTCTATAGAGAATGGCATACGTTGTTCTGCTTCTAAGGCTTATCTAACAAGGCCAATTCACAAACAGTATCAAAATTTATTTATAACAGTAAACACAGAAGCAGTTAAACTTATTTTTAATAATTCTCTAATAGAAGGAGTTATGTTGAATATATCTGGAAAATTGGTAAATGTTATAACTAAAAAAGAGGTTATTGTAAGCGCTGGTACTCTAAATAGCCCAAAACTTCTAATGCAAAGCGGGATTGGTCCTAGTCACGTACTGAAGACATTGAGGATTCCAATTGCGGCAGATATACCTGGTGTTGGTCAGAACCTTCAGAATCACTTAACAACCTACGGTGTATTTGTGGAGCTAAATGAAATGAACCCTAAACAAGATATCATCGACGATTTTTACCAATATCTTAAATTGCGAAAAGGACCTTTATCCAATATGGGCATTACCAACATGGCATGGTTCATTAATTCTGATTCAAACAAAACTAGAGAGCCTGATACACAATTACTTTTTTTCGAATTCCCTAAAAATAACCATGATATGATCAACGGATTCAGTAAAGGAATTGGCTTAAATGATCGAACTACACATAGCTTACATGAATCAATCAATCACAATCGTTTACTTTTAATTGTGATAACACATCTCTATCCATTATCAGTTGGATATCTGGAATTCCTTAAAGAAGAGGATCAGTCAATCAAAATGGAGATAATTCCTAATTTTTTCAAACATGATAATGATGTAGATGTACTACTAAAGGGCATACATTTTGTTGATAAATTAATCAACACTAAGGAGTTTAAAAAGTTGAACGCAGCGTACGCGAAGTTTGACACAGTGAATTGCGAAAATGAGCTACATGCTTCCACAGAATACTGGAAATGCAACCTACGCAATTTCGGGGCTTCTCTGTATCACCCTGTAGGTACTTGCCAAATGGGGAGCAATTCAACCCATGGTGCAGTGGTAGATCATGAATTACGACTTCACGGGGTTCGAGGAGTACGTATTGTTGATGCCAGTATCATGCCGAAAATTGTTGGCGCGAATACGAATGCGGCATCAATTATGATTGGAGAGAAAGCTGCTGATATGATAGGGATGGCATATGAGGTCAAATGATTTAATATTATGATTATTTTTTTTAAAGAAATTATTAAACTAAAGCCTTTGACGGTTCCAATTGTAGCAAATATTCCTGGTGTTGAAAATAACTTAACAACTCTGGGCGTATTTGTGTAGCTGAATGAATGAACATTAAGCAAGTCATCACAGGTGATATTTACTAATATGTCAATTTTATAGCATATTTGCATCACCAATGAATTGATGAAAAATGAATCTACCATAGATTTATTAATTCTGATTCAGAATAGAGAACCTGGTGAACAATTATTTCTTTTGGTCGACATGATCAACTTATTCAGTACATATGCGTTAACTTTTCACTATAATAGCACATCTCTATCTCTATAAATTGCGACTTCTTCGAGTTCAAGGAGTGCATATTGTTTATGCTAGTATTAGGCCGAAATTTATTAACTTGAATACGAATGCCTATGGATTTTAATCAAACCTTGGTATATCATGAATTACAACTTCATAGGATTCAAGGAGAGCGTATTATTAATGTCAGTATTATGTCGATATTGAATTATTGGTGAAAAATGAATGAAATGAAAATGAATACGGCAGCGTTCCCCAAACTTTTTGACCGCGGCCCGAGATATGCCAAACACGATTTGTAAAATATGTCTACCTACCTTGTGAGAAAACAAACACTGTATTTAGAAAACACATTTTATTTCTTAATAAATATCAAGTTACTAGAGTAATTATTTCTACAGCATAAAGAAGTACAAATACAAAATTTGGCATGATTCGTTATCAACGTTATAATAATAGGTACATTGTTCACGACCTATAGTCGGGTCGCGACCCACACTGAGAAATAACGCAATACGGCAAGAATTATAATTGGAGAGAAAGTCTCTGATATACAGAATGCATATTAGCATAAATGAATGGATAATTATACTTGTTGCGAACGGCGATGCAATTTGAGAGCCTTATAAGGTCGACAAATTATCTATATTTAATCTAGAGTAAATACTTCGTAACAATAATTGAATGAATAAAATGTTTAAATAGTTTTTAAAACATATTTCCGATTATTGCCACTTTAAAACGATGGCCAAAGCTTAAATGTATTAATAATCTAGCCCAGTTGGTAAGATCGCTGGTTACCACGCAGGGGGTTCCAGATTCAAATCCTGGCTGTGACAATCACACCTCTACTCGCTTGTCGATATATAAGTCTTCTTCACCCTGGGTTAGGCTAGCAACCTACTCAAAGGGAATTAATATGCTCATAGTTACCCAGAAGTAATTCTGGAAGTATGGCAGGCCACAGGCCTATGCCCGGTGAAAGGCGGGTGAACGAAGAAGAAGAATTATAAACTATGTATTTATGCACATAGACATGTGGCATTGATGTAATACATAATCAATTCAGTCTCACAAACCTTGAAAGCGCGGGATGGACCAAGAGGTTCTCCTACAAAAATAGCAAACAGGCTCGACGAAATAAAAAAAGTCTAAAGCAAGTAAACATTCAATGAGAATATATATTTCCATGATAATAAAAAATATTTAAAAAAACGTATTATTCAAGTTACTCATGTGTCCTCAGAATCATGTCAGCTGCTTTCTCTCCAATCATAATTGTCGGAGCATTTGTATTACCACCAACAATCGTTGGCATAATACTAGCATCAACAACACGAACTCCTTCTACTCCATAAACTCGCAACTGATCATCAACAACTGCCCCCTTTGCTGCGTTGATCCCCATCTTACATGTCCCCACAGGATGATACAAAGATGTAGCAAAATTACGAATGTTACATTTCCAATAATCAGAAGAGCCAAATATTGCTTTGTCACAATTACCAGTTATAAATTTCATATGGGATGCATTTAAGTCTTTAAATCCTTTAGTTTGGAGTATCCTATCCACAAAACCCACACCTTTGAGTAACAAATCCATATCATCAGAGTTTGATAAAAATCCTGAATTGATTTCCATATTAACCAATCCATCCTTTGATTCATCATTTCGATTGAACTCCAAATGACCAACTGATTTTGGATATAGTATCGTGACGCAAGAGAGCACGAAACGTTTAGTCTGTATTAAATGCAGCAAACTCTTCACTGTGTCGTTGGTGAATCCAACACTTTGGGTAACTGTCTCAACATTTTCTCTTACACCTTTTTCGAATTCCCAGAAATGAATCTGAAGATCAGGTCTTTCTTTCTTTGCATTCGGATCTGAATTAATAAACCATGGCAAATTTAATAATCCAACATTTGAATAATTTCCTGTGTTGAATCTCAAATACTGATACATTTCATCAGCCGGATCAGATTTTGCATTGCGTTGGTCCATTTCAAGAAACATGCCAAAGGTGGATAAATGATCTTGAAGATTTTTGCCGACACCCGGAACATGCGCTATGAGAGGAATTCCTAAAGACTTAATGACTGTTTCATCTCCAATTCCACTTTGAATAAGTACTTTTGGACTATTAAAGACACCTCCACTAACAATAATCTCCTTTCTTGCTTTGATAGTTATCAATCGATCGTTAGTTTTCAAAACAACTGCAGCAACGTGGGGAACAGCGGTGTTATCAACTTTCACATCATTAAAAGTTAACTTTATTGCCTCAGTATTCAAGGCCATTACCAAATTATTTACTTGTTTATGGATATCTCTAGTGAGGTACGCTCTGGCAGTTGACCATCTTCTGCCATCTTGAATAGTCGATGGTGTTTCATACAGACCAAATCCATTTTCGTCGAGTCCCAATCCTTTTCCTTCCAATTCTTTGGAAGCTTGAATTAGCATTTCTCTAATTTCTGAATTAGCGTGATAACGTGACGTAGTTAAAGGTCCTTCCTTCCCGTGTTCTTGTTCGTCTTGTTTATCTTCGGCAATGTACCTTTCCGCACGTAGAAAATATTGGAGGATATCTTCATGTTTCCAACCTTTATTCCCTGCCGCTTCCCAATCATTGTAATCTTGTATATGGCCACGGGCATACACCATTCCATTGATGGCAGATGTTCCACCAAGAACCTTACCACGTGGCCAAATACATGCTTTATCCTTCAGCCCTAAGTTCGAAGTAGTTGAAGGTTTCGACTTGTATTGCCAATCATATTCAGTTCTTTGTAGAAATGGAAACATTGCAGGTATCTAAACATATTAAGTTATTTTAGAGAATAATATTTTAGAAATCGCGAGTTAACGCCTGAATCGTGTGAACTCTCCGATCTCTCGATGTGCACAAACGCAGACTTAAAGCAGCTTTTCCATTACATGTATTGCAAAAAATTAACTCCGAAAACGTGACTGCTACCGTCCTCCCAATTTAAATGAAAGTCTCACGCGTTTTCTCTTAGAAAATATCAAAATTTCAGGTGTTGCGTTTAACTTCCGGACCGTTACAGCTATCAACTTGTCAATTTGTTTATGCGCATTCTTTAGCTAAAATAAATCGAACTTCTAAACACGCGTTCCTATATTTTATCAAATATATCAAAAAATAAATAGAAAACACAGATTTACTGCCAAACATCACTGCTACTGATCTCTAGATCTATTTAAACGCACTTTTAGCGAAAATACGTCGTTTGAGAACATCTAAACACGTTTTCTAAGTATTTTTTGGTGAATTTTACTCAAAGTTTAAACAAAATCGCGTGTTAACTTCCAAACCAAACGTACAATGTTCAGGCAGATCTAAACATGTCTTACTCAAATATTTTAGAGATTTTTTTTCAAATTTTCAGGAAACGCGTGTTAATTCCCGAAATGTTTAAGCTACCGATCTCCCGATTTGTGTTAAACACACTTTTAGCGAAAATAAAACGTTTGAGAAATCTAAATACATTTTCCTGTTTAGTTAATTATTGATTTAAATAAAGGCATTATACCTGACTATCAATTGGTGGATAATCACCAGCTTCGACAAGTAGGATCTTCCATTCATGCTTATCTTCAGCTAAACGACTTGCAACGGTTGCACCAGCACTACCACCACCGATAACAATAAAATCAAATTCGTCGTAATCTTGGAGAGTGTTGGCAACATTTGGAGGAAAATCCGATTTTCCATAAAAGGAACAGTTTGAATTTAAAATGCTATCAATTAATAGAAGGAATAAGGTTCCACTCATTCCAGACACAGGAACTTGAGAACAAACATCGCCAAGCAAATGCGAACTTGTACACGCACTCATTTTTAAGTATTTCTGCTAAACTTCCGAAACGGATCCATACACTTCTCTTATATATCCTTTGCTTATCTATTCTATTATATTCGAAATCAAAGCCAAGCCAACACAAAAAAGTATTGGAAATATTGACATAAATATATTCAGAAATAATTTTACAATTCTGTAAATATGTTCTCAATGATAAAATATGTTATCTAAAGGTTAAAAGGTTAATCGACAAGCAGTAAGATCAAATAAAATATAACTGTTTATTTAGAATTGTATGTTGCTTGAATCATAGCAGCTGCTTTCTCTCCAATCATTATTGTTGGTGCATTTGTATTGCCACCAACAATATTGGGCATAATGCTGGCATCCACAACACGAACCCCTTGCAAACCATGAACTCGCAATTTTTGATCAACCACTGCCCCCTTTGCTGCGTTATCACCCATTTTGCAAGTACCAACAGGATGGAACAAAGATGTTGCAAAATTCCGAATGTTGCATTTCCAATATTCCATTGAAGTGTGTTCTTCATTTTCACAGTTAACAGTATTAAATTTCGCATGAGTTGCGTTTAGGTTTCTAAACGTCTTTGTTTGTAATATACGATCTACAAATCCAACAGATTTTAGTAATACTTCCATATCATCTGAATCTGTTAGAAATCCAGAAGTAATTTCCAAGTTAACCAATCCGTTCTTGGATTTACCATTTGAAGAGAATTTAAGATGGCCGACCGATTTTGGGTACAATAGTATTATGCCACTGATCATAAAACGTTTACGTTCGATTAATTCATGTAAACTTTGCATTGTGTTTTTATTGAATCCCAGTATATTTGCAATAGTATTTACATCTTGATGAGCGCCTTGGGGAAATTCCCAAAAATGTATCTGCTGATCAGGACGTTCCTTCTTGGTTCAGAGTTGAAGAACCAAGGCATGTTTATCAATCCAGAGGTTGCAAAACTTCCTTCATTGTATCGAAGATATTTATACATTTCATCAATGGGATCAAGTTTTGGATTTGTTTGATTCATTTCAATAATCATACCAAATGTACCGATGTGGTCCTGAAGATTTTTGCCTACTCCAGGGATATGTGCCTTGAGAGGAATCCCTAATGTCTTAATGACTACTTCATCTCCGACACCACTTTGAATAAGGAATTTTGGACTATTAAACACGCCACCACTTATGATAATTTCTTTTTTTGCCTTGACATTTACCAATATACCATTAACATTCAAAAGTACACCAGTTGCTCTATTATCATTTGAATCATCATTGAAAAGTAATTTAATTGCTTCAGTATTCATTGATGTGAATAAATTATTTTCAAGTTTATGCACATTTCTGGTGAGGTAAGCTTTAGCTGTTGAACATCTCTTACCATTATCTATAGTTGTTGGAGTTTCATATAGCCCAAAGCCATTTTTATCAAGACCCAATCCCTTTCCTTCCAATTCTTCGGAGGCCTGAATTAAAGCGTCCCCTAAATCTGAATAATGATGATAACGCGATGTAACCAAAGGACCTTCTTTTCCATGTTCCTGTTTATCTTGTTGGTCTTCTGCAAGGTATTTCTCGGCTTGAATGAAATATTGAAGGATATCTTTGTGTTTCCATCCTTTATTTCCCCCAGCTTCCCAGTCATCGTAATCTTTAGGATGACCACGCACATAAACCATGCCATTTAAGGCGGACGTACCACCTAGAACTTTACCGCGTGGATAAAGGCACTCACCATTTTGAAGCCCCAGTGATGCTGAACTGGAAGCTTCTGCCTTGTACTTCCAATCGTATTCAGTACCTCCCAAAAGTGGAAACAACGCCGGTATCTAGAAAAAATATATATTAATGATGTGAAAAATAAATGCAACTAAGTAGATCCCTGTGACTCAACTGGTGGATAATCACCAGCTTCAACTAAAAGAATCTTCCAGTGGGGATTTCCTTCGGAAAGTCGACTTGCAACTGTGGCGCCGGCACTACCAGCACCGATTACAATAAAATCGAAGACTTCACCATCTTGTAATGTATTTGCAATATTTGGTGGAAAATCTGATTTCCCATAAAATGAATTCGTTTCATTTAATATACTATTTAGTAAAAGTATAAATAAATTTGCACCAATGCCCGTACTTGGTGCCGGAAGACAAACATTGGATAATAAATGTGAAGTAGAGCACGCACTCATTTTTTCCACAACTAAACAAAAGTAAAAAGAACGTATGACACTGATATATGCAGTATTTAAGTAGAACATAGTCATTCTTATTGCGTCCAAAGGTCTGACAATCATTAAATATCAAACAAATATGTCTTTGTATTTACAAATCTGAACGAATAAATGATAAAAGAATTAGTGCGACGCTATTAGAACTCGATTATCTCCAAACATAGTGTATCTGAAATATCGTTGTTTAATACTATCTTACAATTTACCGCTTTGGACACGAATTCGAATGTTTATTTGTCCTGTAGACTTGATCCAATGCTGTCATGCTAAAGAATACATATTCAATCATTAATTATTTATTAATCATTAATTATTGCACAATTCCCTCTTGTGACCGTCTCCCTGTGCTAATGGTACGAAATTAATTACATCAGAGACATCAGATTGAGGGGTATTAATTTATAAATAATTCCACTTTTAACGGGGTAATTCCGCTTTTTACAATTGTTCTCGAATCCCCTGATCTTCTACTTTAATTCTTTTTTACTCTCCACCTCCCCTCCATCTATTTTCATTTCTTTCATGCCTTTCCTGATCTCCTTGATCCATTTTAACTGTATTAGAAAATCCCGATTCTTTGGGAAATTAGTCCCAACATGGGCCAGTCGTTTGAGGTATCGAGTAGCGTTAGGTATGCTAATATCCTATTCTCCACAACACCCCGCGCCCTCCCAAAGTCTCACTTTTTCTTGGTCAAAATCTAGCCACCTCATAAAGTATTCTAGATATGAACCTGTGGAGTTATAGGTGCCGGTTGGTTATGAGTGATTGAGAG
The DNA here is from genome assembly GCA_027575185.1 of Mimaenictus wilsoni. Taxonomy (NCBI): domain Eukaryota; kingdom Metazoa; phylum Arthropoda; class Insecta; order Coleoptera; family Staphylinidae; genus Mimaenictus; species Mimaenictus wilsoni. The sequence continues at coordinate 31,658 of JAODAC010044425.1, read as the reverse complement.
ATGTGTTGATTTATATACACAGTTTATTAACAGAAGGATACGAAGAGTTTACAAATGCATAACAGAGCATGCAGTAACAATCGCGAGGTAGCAACAAAGATGTTGTCGGTACGAAAGCAGAAAACTTAGTGCCGAGGCTGGGAAAATAAAATACTGGGAAGCCTCGAGCGTTGAAAAGGGTAGAAGAAATTGACTAGCGAAAGAAGTACATGCAATGGTTAGTTTGGGTTGGCTAAGGATGAAAATTTTGTTAGTGGGAATTTTGGTGAAACACATGTTAGAAGAGAGGTGTGGCAGTTCGTGCCACACATTAGCATGCTTTAGTTTTTGTATTTCTTCTAGTATTTTTCCACTGTCTATTCTCTCAATTTCAACTCTGTAAATCTCCAAAACTTACACATCTGTTTCTACTCTCTGCATGCCTTCCAAACGCAGGTTTACTTCTCTTCGACCCTAGCGCTCTCTTCCTCTATCTTACTTATACTATCGCACTTTAATGCATCTTTACCTCGAGCACTTAGTTGTCAACTTTTGAACGCGCAACACCGAAGCGAACGGCAACCAGAAGAGCTCCGGTTCACTGTGTGTTCCTATTCAAGAATACCGAACGCAATGTTTGCAACATACGGTGGATATAATTGAAAATCCTTTCACTTGTATGTAAGCACAATTTATAAGGGAAATGGAATAATTGTGATAATGAAAGATGAACGTACAAAATTGTAAATATCACACCAAAAATGAGATGACAGCAATCTAACAGTACTTCTGAACCATATATTATAATTCTCATTGATTATAAAACAATAATTACAAAATGTATATAAAATTTCCCAATTATAGGAAATTTATTTAGTCTCCTCACTGCGTAGTTGCTCAATATCATTTAGAACCCTTTTCAGTTTTGTTGCCACATCCCTATTGACCTCCGCATCAATCTGCTCCTCCATATTTCTACATTCACGTTCAATCAAACCCACATCACTAACCGCTTGTACAATCCCCTCACAATCCATATGTAGTGTTGCTAATAACTTGTAACTTCTTCTTGCAATCTCGTCAAATTTGGCATCCTTGAATATCAACGCATCTGACAATGTAAAAGACCGATCCAACTGCCCTGTAAGAGTATTAATCTCTTTCTGCACATTCTTAGTGTCCTTAAGAATTTTTGCAATATCACAATCCTGCTTTTTAATGTTTCCAATGATTTCCATTATACGCTTCGTATACGAATTTCTCGTATTTGTTTTGTTAACTTTAGAAACCTCTTCTTGTAAAACAGCTTCTAATCGTTCCTTGGCCAATAATTCATCATCCAGCTGCTTTACTTTCTCATTAAGCATACATATCTTGTCATGTTCTTCCTGCAGTTTCAATTCCTGTTCACTTACGCTTGTTTTCAAGTTGCGATACTGCTCGATCAGAGGTGTTTGCACTTCGTTCCATTGGTTAGCCAGGTCTAGAAGTCTTTCGTTTCCATTTTCCACTAGAGTTTTCAATTTGAGCATATTTTCTTCTTTTGAAAGAACTGCTAAGGTGCGAGATTTTATCTTCAGAGTATTTAAGTTTTCTTTAAGGAAAGCGTCTTCCTTTTCTTTTGCGGCTAAACATTGTGATAATTGCACTTCTGCCTGTTTAAATTCACTCTGAAGTTGAACAAACGCAGACTTTTGCTCCTGGATCATCCTTTCGGTCTCTTCTATCTTGTTTTCAATTTCATCATTTTGTGTGGCTGCTTCAACTTGATTATAATTATTGGAACTCTGCAGAATAGGTTGAATCGTTTGTACCTCAACGTCCATTGGGTGCAGTTCTCTCTTGGATTGTACAAACTCTTTGAGCCTAGTATCTGAATAATTACTAGTTTTATAGAGTAACGAAGGAACCAGTTGATTTCGTGAGCATTGTTCAGTCACAGGTGGTAAGGAATGAACCCAATAATCTTTCAACTCTTCATTCGAATGCTTCATTGAAGGAATCTCCAAGTGTTTGCAACTGAATGGCATACATTGTTGAAAACTACTTTGTAAGATTGTTTCATCGATGATCCGTGCACCCTGCTGTAATAAACTTGGCGGTGTCCAAGGCTGGGATAGAGCTAATTGCATTTTCTTCTCAATATCTTTTACTAGCGTTGGGACATATCCTGTAAAAATCGTTAACTAGAATACTTTCTATATTTTCTATTTGGGACTAGTCACCTATGGCTTCAGCAACTGCAACTTTACTACTTTCTCGAGGTAATCTCTCAATAAGGAACATTAGAACTCTTCGTATTTCTATCTCGTTCGTGTATAATATGCTCTGATATCCAATATCCCCGCGGAATCCTAAGCTTTTGATGTGTTCAACCAACTGAGATGCATATTTCAAACGAGCACTCATGGATACGGGCATTTTTGACGGTATTTTAAGGTTTGGAATGATAATCTCTAAACAGGAAACAATAGCCAGAGCAACATCATCCTCAGAGAATGATTTTAATGAAGTTACCTCTTGGTCAATATCACTGAAAACAAGAAACTTATGAAAATAGCGGCAATGATGAAATCGTACTTTGAAATACCTACCAATTGATATTTCTTAGAGAGTCAATGATTATATTGTCTACCTCTTCCATTTTGGAGAAATGTATTTGTTGATTTATTTCACAATCTGATTGAATTGGACATTTCCCATACATAAAATGACAGTGATCTATAGAGGTTATAGAAAAGGAAAATAAAATAAAAAAAACTATCTCTATCCTGTGTTAGCTATGTGTTTTTAATTCAGAATGTATGCCTATCCTCTGTGTCTACTGGCACATAATATATAAAGGTCTGCAGATAGATAAAAACATATTATATTCCTATAGGGATAGTATACATAGATGATACATAAACCGTATATTAGCAATGAATGCATTTCGTATGGAGTGAGTGAGATGACGAATGTGCATGCACATCTACAGCGCAGTCCCTTCTCATCATGGGCGCCGCTACTACTATGAATGGGGGACCGTAGGCTTCTATGAAAGCGCGAAATTAATCTCGAAATTTCGTTTTTGTTTAGTTTAGGACTATACAAAACATTCACAAACAAGGCACATTATTATTTCACATATTAAAACACATTATTTTATTATTAACTATTTGAATACATATAGTTATATTGTTAATAATGTGTGTTAATATTTTTAATAATAATGTGCCTTGTTTGTGAATGTTTTGTGAAGGTAGACGCTAAAGTATATGTGTTCTTGTGTTTCCAAGACCCTCTGGATATCCCTTCATAAATGGACTCAACTTTAACAATCTATAATATTTACTCTAGGCAATTAATCAAAATGGCTGTTTCACTAGTTAGTGACAAATTTAATTCTGAGTGATCTTTAGAAGAAGTCATTTCAAGTCGTTTATCTGACAGCGAAAATATCGCCGTTATTAGACTCAACTTTTATGCCTTCTAACATTGGTTCTAAGTAATCAATGAAACACTGTCCCAGAAGTTTAAAGCAATTTTCACGCTGAATCGATTGGTGCATAATTTATACTTCTAAAAGTAAGGGAAATGAATAAAAGCGAATTTTTAGGACAACTGGAGTAAACTTCAATTATTTATAACATGATGTCTAAACATGTTATCCAAAAACTGTTGGAGGAAACAATGATAAATTTCATTCTGTATCATTATGAATTCTGGTATATGATTTGTATATATTGGAGGGAAGTAAATAGAAATAAATGTGAAATTTATAGTCATTTTTCAGTCAGTGAAATCATCACAGTTATTTGATAAATAATAAAATGAAAAACTGTCCCAGGAGCTTGAAGCTACTTTCACGCTGAATCGATTGGTGCCTTATTTTTAATCCTAGCAATACGGGAAATATGAAAAAATGAAAAACCTAGAATACATTTTTGGGAAAATACGCTTTTTACACGTATATTTCTCAACCCAACTCAACATTTAGGCATAAATGTGTATATCAAAACAAAATGTATTTAATTAGGAATCGATCCGTACAAGATTGAACATTATATAGCATGCATATTAGAAATTATTTTAGAACAAAGTTTTAATTTCACGTTGTAGTTCCTTATTTTGCCGTTACGTTGTCGCGTAGTCATTCGCCGACAACCATAACATAACCCCAAAACTCCATTCCAATATTTGGAAAGAGGAAACACATTTACACCAAAAATATGTATCCAAATAATACACAATTATTTTATACTACGCTCGTAAAGTGTTCTTCATTATACAGTTCAGTAAAACCATTTCATGTAAGCGCATGTTACAATGAAATACAAAAACTCACGCGTTTAAGGGTAGTTGATAACAGTGAAATTGGCAAAAGAGCAATGGCAGAAGGAAAACCTCCAAGATGTATGCATGTATACAACAAAACAGGAGTGGGTCGAATAGGTAATAATTCCAATCATTTAATCGATTATATGCTTGCTAACTTTGTGGTTTAAGGCGACAGAGTAATGGTGGCAATAAAGGGCGAGAAAAAGAAAGGTATTTTGGTAGGCTTGAAGCAAACTCAGAAGAATAAGGTGCCGAAGTTTGACAGTAACAATTTGGTTTTAATTGATGATAATGGAACACCAATTGGGACTAGGATACACGTACCTATACCAACTATATTGAGAACCATCATGAAAGAGAAGACCCATTCGAAGGGCGCGGATTATACTAAAATCTTAGCAATAGCTTCGAAATTTGTGTAGAAAATATATTATTGTATAGTAGACTTAATAAAGAAAACTGAAATGAATGGTACTTGTTTTATTCATGGACATATAGCTTTATTGAACATTGAAAATTGAACTGTGTATCGTAGGCAGTAAAACATACATTTAAATTATCAAATCAGTTTATTGTTCGTCAGTTTTTGTTGTAATTCCCCATTCGCGTTTCTGGTGTTCTTGTGAGTATATCCATTCCAACGCTTGGAGAATTTCAAAATGTTTTGTTTGTTCCATTATCAGTTTTGTTTAAAACTTTCCAACGTTTTATTTACTGACAAGCTGAAATATTTGTTGAAATTGTTTTCGAATTACATTGCAATTACAAACTGTCAATAAATCAATGAAAACGTTGTTTAATTTTATTTATTTATTGACGTATACTGTTTTACCGTCTATAAATATTTTCCGTTAGATTCCTGTTTCACCAAGCTTTTGAGTTTAATTTTGTTGCCAGCCAACATTTTTTTGTTTAGCTGCCAACGACGCAGTTCTGGAATTTCCCTAAATTTTGGCGAATGGCTACGTGTACTCCAATGTATTTTTAAATTAATGTAGAAATTAATTTAATTACATATCAATACGTTTAGTAATGAAAAATGCAATGAAACAAGTTTTGAGTTCCTTGACTATATTTCGTCTCATTTCCTATGAAGATTCCTAAGTCTATTTGATTCTACATTTTCGTTTTCCTATTAATGACTCATAATATGTATTTAACAATAAAATATTTTGAATTGTGGCGGTCCAGACCACACATGAGCATGTATTAGATTTTGTATTTCTTCAAGGTTTTTTTTCCACTGTCTATTCTCTCAATTTCAACTCTGCAAATCGTCCAATCCTACACATCTGTTTCTCTGCCTTACTTATACTATCGTTCTTTCTTTAATACACTCTTGAGGTCTTTAGATTTCTTTACCTCGAGGATTTAGTTTTCTGCTATTGAACGTGCAACATCGCCGTTCCCTTCATCTTTCCATTGTTAACTAATTTACTTGTGTGATAATAAAACTATTCGTCATTCCTAAGCAATTGCATCATTACTCGCAATCAACGACACACCGTACCCGTAATGAAAGAACAGTATAAGAATAGACCAGGAATCAAAAAACAAGGAACGAATAGTTAATGAACGTAGCTGGAATACTATCCAATTAAAATGACAGTTTCATTTGAGAACAACAAAAATAAGTGGTCAAAAATGCGTTAAACAACGATCGGTGCGACAAGACAAATCTACAACTCCATTGCCAAATATATTCTCATCTGTTCAACTTGGAGGAGATTCTAAAGATTTTCTCCCCGACAATACTCTTAAATGCAGACCTGTTAAAAGCAACCTAGCTTTCATACAGTGGATTGAAAAAGTTATTAAAACGAGGTACGTTTACCACGTTCCAATTGTGATAAAATATAAATCACGAAAAACCCATGAATGCAACAATACTTGAAAATACAATAATACTCGTAAACTATACAATTGAAAATAATACATAATGAAAACAATACACTGGCCCATCCCACACCTTAAATATCATAACATGAAGAAACAAGCAATCGTCTGCAAATTATACAATATAAAATGCAATTATAGCCAACATTCATCTATTGATAACATTCCAATAAGTCTAGCTATAAGAGTATAAATGTTGATTGCAAACCACCAAAAATTATGAATTCAGTTTATCAAGCAATTTCAAGATGGTCTGCAAATTAATCAATTTTGCAATTATTTACATTGTGGTGCTATCATTTGGTGGTACCCAAACATTCGCAATTACAGTATATTCCGATTTAAGTAAAATACACAGCTTGAATCCGTTGGTTGAGATAGCTCGTAACGAACATGTTCGTGCAGATAACATTTTGTTCAATATTCAACAAGATTATCATCATCACGTGCACTCAAGCAGAAGTACCATTATTCCACATGCGGAAACCATCAGGGCTCATATGGAAACAGGTGATGCTGCCTGTGCGAAAATCCCCGAAATTGATCAGCATCTAGTGCATAGCAAAACCTTTTTCGAGACAGAAATCCAACGCAACATTGTACAAGAAATTAAAAATCGGAAGAGTGTACGAGATGTGTATACTAAGTTGGCAAGAAATATTGCCGCAATTCAGAAATTTATTGACGAATGCCACAAGAAATGGTGTAGTGTAAATTTGTACGGGGTCAAAATTAATACGGCCAGACATCTTCTAGCTAATACCAGACAACGTTTGACTGCTGTCCTCGGAAAAACTCCAGTTTCTACACGTACTTTGGATGCAATTACTCGTACGTACAAAAAGGAAGTGGACAGTTTTGACTTGAAATGGCGGATGTGTAAGTCTAAGATTCCAAATTCTACAACTTCCGTACCTGTGGAAACTACGATTGTATATGGTACCACTCATTTGACGGAGCACGAACATGATATGACTACTTTAACATCCATGGATGTAATTACAACAAATAGATTTTCTGAGAAAAATGCATCGGTTGCAAATGCTACTCAATCTGATGGTTTGGTAATTAATATTACAACTGAAGCATCTGCAACTACTAATCAATGATTTGATTGTACTTTCAATTTATCGAACAAAATCATTTCCGTTATCACTTTTTGCACATATTGTTTAAACCTACTGGAATACACTTCTTTCGAAAGTTGTTTCAAATAATAATAAGTAATTAAAATAAGTAATTTATATAAATACTAACATGTAATATCAATTTTCATTTATGTTATTAAAAGTATTAATAAAGTTTTGAATTGAATTTCAATTTATATTATTTCATATTCATTTTCTTTGGCCATAGCTTTCTAGTAGTATATTCTCTTTGGTATATTCTCAAGTTGCGCGTATTCTGGTATTACTCAAATCGATAAATATAACAAATTCATGATATTCCTTGTTGTTAAAACTGCAAAATAATTGTCCTGTCTCACTCCTGATCTCCTGATACGCTATTCAAAAAATTGCCATTTTGGTCGTTTTATCGTGAAGTTATGTTTTTACATTCAGTATTAGGAGAGCAGATGAAGTAAGGAATTGTACCATGACCAATGTTCTCGACCGATCCGTTACCTGCTAATGCGATGTCGGTAAATCTGAAAATGCAAATAATTTGAATATTTCATACTAAAAAGTCAGCCTTAATTTTCTGAAAGTTGTGAAATTTGAAAAAATGTCGTCCATTTTTTCATAAGGAGAATTCGTAATATATACAATTGCATTCTTGAAATTTGCTGCTTTACCCTCAAGTTGTAGGGCACATATTCACTTACTTAGATCCATTAGGACAAAGGTTTCCAAAATGGGAGGCATGGACTAGTCTAAGGAGAGGCGCGAAAATGTTGGAGGAGTCGCCCTTGGAAAATTACTAAACACGATAATTGTCATAACATTACATTATCACGAAAACTGAAAAGCACGAAGATAATATTTTTGAAGGCTGTCAGCCCTGGGGGCAAATCTGACCCCAAAATGAGGCCACCTCTCTAATAAGGGGGTAAACTAAGGAGTTTAAATATAATAGTTCTTAAAAACACTTTTAGAAAAATCGCATTACCCGGCTAAGCTACTAATAATGATAATCAAATTTTCTCGAAGTGAAAAGAGGAAGAGGTTATTTTGATAATAGCTGCATGAAACTCTACTTTGACCAATGTTCTTCGCGGATCAGTGACCTGCTGGTTCTAAGCCGGATTGTTTTAGTAAAATTACATTCAAAAAAGTGAGACATACATGTCTTAAAGTTGTGAAATCTGGTTAAATGCTTAGGACGTTTATTTTGATTTATTGTTAGCAAAATTACGCTGAGTAGTTCAGTTCGTATTTAAATGATTGAGCTGTTTTTCTCAATTCTTCGTCTTGCGATTCAAGCAATTTCTGAATGCCATTATCTGTTCGAATTTATCTTGTCCTATTCCATTTTTGATTTTGGTTATATTTGCAGTCAAAGTATGAACGCAGGCCGAGCAAACTACAGTTTTTCCTGTATCTAGTGTATATTGTTCTTCTAATGACTCTTTTAAGATTTTAAAGCATTTTGCTATATCATATTTCTCCGAGCATTCCATACATTCATATCAGAATCAGGAATTAAGTCGCATTTTTAATTCTGCGAAAACGCGAATGAAGGATGTCCGAAAAAGGAGCGGTTACTATGTGGAGTGTGATGGTTGATGATAAGTGATAGAGAGTTGATGATATATACACAGTTTATTACAAGACAGATTCGAAACGTTTACAAACTCACAACAAAGAATACAGTGACAATCGCGAATTAGCAGAAGAGATGTTGTCGGTACGAAAGCAGAGGACTAAGTGCCGAGACTAGAAAGAGAAAACACAATGCAGTCTCGGGTGTAAAAAAAGGGTTTTATTATAATTTTTAACCACCGGGCAGACAAAAGATTGAAAATAAAAGCAGCTGAAGAAAGGATGATACTGCCTGAGTCATATCGGGTGAACATGGTATCAGGTGGTTTTGCGAAGTAATTGGATCTCGGAGCTGCGATTGAATTGAAATTTTGTCTTCTGCGTGGTGTTTTGGTCTTGCTTGGAATTGCTGATGGAGTTGGGAAGGCGGCGTCTCTTGACTCTGACTGTACTGGCATCTGAGGACATCAGTACCTCTTGAATCCTTTGGCAAGGCTTCGGAAGAGTTGTCAATGTCCTTTATCTATCGTTTTAGGTACGCTACTGGGTTGAATTAGTTATTCTGTTTTTGTTTGTTGACTGGCGATCGATTGATCGATAGAGGTGAACTTATAATTAGAGAAATAGTGTTTCCTGGAACTTGTTGGAAGACAGATATAGAAAAGTATTTGAAAAGTCACAAATGTTAAATCTACAGCATGCCAAAGTGTGGCGGGAAACTCCACAACTTTATACCCTCTGTGACGCTGGCGTCGGTGACGCGGGCTGTCAAAAAACAAGATACTTCCCGATCATAAAGAATGTTCCCCATTGATACAGAATTTTAGAAATTATTGAATTTACATCTTGCCACCATTCAGGGGAGAGTCTTTTGCAAAATGTGGTAAAGATATTAGATATTACAAGGCCTCCCACAGATCATCCAGTGAGCTCCACTGTTTATAATGGTAATTTAGTCTAACTTTCATTCAAAGGGATTGTTATCACGAAACAATAATGCAAATTTAAGACAATGTAGAATGTCATTCTAATTTACCATTCTTTCAGCAAATATTCGTCATCTATTGATAACATTCCAAACATCTGCAGATACCTATAAATATAAACTTCAGTTGCTTAGAAATAGTTAATCGAGTGTTAACCATTTGAAACATGTCTACCAATTTAATTATCGCGGCTATAATTTGCTACATGGTATTACCTATTATTGAGATATCATCTGATACGAATAATGATATAAATACAACTTTAAGATTGATTGAATTGCTGGATATAGCAAAGCGCGATGTTTCACGCGCGGATCGCAATCTGGCTAATATTCAACGAGCTATTTATAATAAGGCAAATTTTAGTAAATCTAGTTTTGCTCGAAATGCCGAAACATTCAAAACTCAAATGGAAAATGGGAATGCCTATTGTACGAAAATCGAAGACGTTGATGATCTCCTAGAGCGGAGTAGAATGGCTTTCGATGCACAAAGGCAGCGTAATATTGTACAGGATATTAAAAACGACAGAGGAGTTCGAAATATGTATGCAGCTTTTTCAAGCAATATTGCAACTATTTCTAAGTTCAATGAAGACTGCAAGAAATGGTGTTCTCCGGGTATTTTCGACCGCAGTATGAGAGAAGGACAAAGGCTTCTTATTAGAACAAGGCAACGTTTCGCTTCTACCCTTGGAAGAGATTTTCTTCCATCACGAGAATTGAAGGCAATTATTCGGCAGTATACGAACGAATTGGCTACTCTTAATAAGCAATGGCAATTATGCCAAAATAATGAGAATTTTCTTATAACGACCAATCCAGAAACTACACTTGCTGATAGAGTAATTAATTTGACCAATATTAAAGATAATGACGAGACGTCAACACCAATGGATAAAGGCACAACAACGGATATTCCAGGCGACACTTCAATTGTTTAGGAAAGTAGAGATACTGCTGCGAAACCTGGAGTTAGTGATTAATATGATCTATATTATGTATATGCACATTAATTATTTCATGCAGTCATTATTTAGCAATAAATTAATAATGATATGAAAAACACATCAATTGAGACATAAAACATTAGGTTATCCACATTTTATATCTTATAATATATACTTTTTGTACACTATACTTTTTCTATGACTGTTATGTATGAAAATAATAATTTCTTAATAAAAACGATACAGAAATGTGTACATTATACAAAGAGATATGCTAGACATGAACAATCAATAGTCTTCTTTGATTTTTCATTGCTTGCCTTTATTTATATCATAAATTTCATTAAAGAAATGCTAGTCTTAATTACTTTATGGTGTTGGTGTCGGAGATGAATTAACGTCATTTACAGTTGTAGAATTATCAGCTAAAGTCGAATCGAAAGATGGCGATACTGTATCAGCTGTTTCACTGGTAATTTCTGGTTCAACAGTTGTAGTTGGCGCTTCAGTACTGTCGGAGCTAGTAGCATTTGGATCTACAGTTGAATCAGAAGCAGTTGAACTATCAGTATTAGTTGCATTTGGGTCTTCTGTAATTTCACTAACTGTTGTATTGTTAGGATCAGTAGTATTTAAGTCATTGGGATTTTCAGTAACTGTAGCGTTGTTAGGACCAGTAGTATTGGAATCTTGAGGGCTGTTAGTAACTGTAACATTGTTGGGATCATCCGTCTCAGTGACTGTTGAATTGGTTACTCCCCCTTCCGATGTTGTTCCTGTAGTAGGAGGAGTTGTGTTGGGTACATTATCTTGACACAACCGCCATTCCACAGAAAGTTGGGCTAATTCATTCTTGTACTGTCTAGTAATAATATCCAAATCTCGAGTAGAAAACGATGCGCCTCTTAGTGCATAACTAAATCGTTGCCTGGTATTTGCTAACGTGGCTTTCGCTCTAATCATTCTCACACGATATGGTGGGAGATAACACCTTCTTCTACAATCATTTGCCATTCTTTGAATTCTTTCAGCGTTTCTGGAAAACGCTGCATAATATTCTTGCACTCGCCTATTGGTTTTAATCTGTTGGACAATATCTCGCTGCAATCGGTCCTGATAGTCTGCGTTACTACGCCCTAAGACTTCATCAACTGCATCGATTTTCGCACAGGATGCATCCCCATTTACCATACGTGATTTCACTGATTCAGCATGTTGAGCAACACTTGATCGACTTATATTCACCCGGTTATAGAAGGTTTGTTGAAAACCAGTAAGAATTGCATCGGCTCGAGCAGATTCGTTTTGAGCTATTGCAGCTAACTGATCCAAAGTAGTAGCTCTATTTATATCAAGATTATTAGTACCTTCAATAGCTGGTACCACAAGGCAAATTACTGATACGATAATTAATTTACAAGCCATATTTTCAATGATAAGAGTACAGTTAATGACTGGTTAGCTTTTGCAGGCAATATTTATATGGATTGCCAGGCATTTTTGTGAAATATTTAAAGTATTTATGGAAATGTTATCAATAGTTGACGATTATTACATGCAACAGAAAAACAAAGAAAATGGCAATTATATCCATGTATATCAGTATATACCAAACTTTCTGAATGCTCGTAGGTGCTCCGATAATTGAGGTATTCATAACAATTCAGCTACTTCTGACATATATTTTATTTTCGTGTTCTATTGTTTCTTGATTTGCTGCAAAATAAAAATTTCTTATCATTTCTATGAATAAAGAAATAAATATTTCATTATTTTTGCTAGCAAGAAATATTTCATGTAAAATGTATAAATAAATGCAGTTTTATGCAAATATCTGTATTTAAGAAATTATTGATAATTTATATGGTTTCAAAGATTATTATTTTAATTTAATTTAACCCATTGTCAGTAGTGATAAGGGCAAGACTATTTTACCTTCTGAAATGGAAATATTAATCTGTGGTATGCGTGTTGTGTTGGAAACTCCTACAGTCGACCATGGTGGAAGAAGCTGGGGAGGCCAAGGCTCGTTAGCGGACTGTACCGGCCTGGAAGAAGAAGATGCGTGTTGCGTGACGTAGAAGAGAAAGATTGTGAATGCGGGGTAGTGAAATACACACCGTTTCAAATATTAACATAAAGTTTATTAAGGCGTAATAACATTATTGAGTGCTGTTCCTGAATAATTTGCCGAGTGAGTAGAAATAGACTGTGGGGTTTCTACCCACGCATCTGAGATGTACATTTTTTCGTAAAGCTGTGTAAAATCTCTAGCCGCCACAAATTTATTTTTTCCAGTTTTGCAACTTCTTCTAGTCTTTCCTACCTCTATGCTTTCTTACTTTTACTGCTTTATACCTCCCTCAATCCTACTTAAGTCCTAACTAACCAATCACCGCGCACCACGAGCATCCCAGCTAACAAACTAACAATCTCCAAAGTTCAACCCCCTCAAGAGCAGCTCCGAACTTCTACTATTTTTCTAACTTCTTTCATTGGTTCTCGACCACATTCACGAACACTTCGCCTTCTCGTTCATCTACGTCTACGCGCTCAGCACTGTTTGTAATAAACTTTATTACTTGAATCAGTGTACTTTTCACTACACCACGTTCACAGATCTCCAGCCTCAACGTTACGTAACACGCATTCCTCAAGGCGAAGGTGAACATAAGGGAAGAAGAAGTTAGAAGCCGCTCATCTAAATCAGGGGTGAAATATTACGGCCTACGGGCTATGATAATTTTGAATTTTTACGTTCCCTTTCAGAGCTTAAAATTAATATCGCCGCGAGGGTTTTGGATATGTTACTTACTATAAATCAAAAATCAAAACGGGCCTTTTGGGCATGGGTCCCTCGTGAAGTATACCTATTTCATGAGGCCGCTGCAAAATTTTGCCGCCCTGATTCAAAGCACACATTGTACAATAGGTCATAGCACCAACCCTTGCCGGTTTTAATTTTCGCGCTATCTGTAGTATAACTAACGCCTTTAGCATATGGAATCCTGACTAAAGCGGAAAAAATTGCAGCTTAGTTGGTTTACATGACTTATTTTATGTAAAGGAACCTGCGCATACCGAAATATTGTACTGATAAACACTTTTTGCTTTTGACCGCCCCCCACTTCCAAAAAGTCACTTAGCCTTCCCTGTAGTGTCGTATTCATTTATACATATATACGAAACATGATTCGTCCCCCTTTCCGTATATGGCAGGTTTGACAGTATTTGTTCTTATCTCTAATTGGAATTGTCTTTTCCGACTTTACAATCAGAAAAATGGAAACTAGGCAACATCATCCATAGATGATACATAATACATAATGATGATGACATCATCGGCGTAGCCATGCCCCTAAAACCAAATTCACTATTTAACATAGGCAACCAAAATTACTGCAATATGGTAGGAATCAAATAATTCAAAAATATTGCATAATACCTACATATATTGTATATGATTATATATTAAGTAGATCAATTTTAAATCTAATATATTATTAAATAGGTCATAATTCAAGGAATATTATATTTGTTTGCAACCAACAGAGCTATTCCATCCAACCACCACCTTCCACTGCCATCCTGCTGACAGCTTGCAATCTGGGGTTGGGATCAACAGTAGTGACGAAACGAAGCACAACAAACCCTTGCCTAATTTTATAGGCCGCCCAAGTTCGTACCACTCATGCAAGTTGCCCTAGGACCAACGTTAGCCATGTGAAGTGACAAATCCTGTGTTAACCTCGCAAAAATCGCTTTACAACTCCTGCAAAAATGGTTTCCATCATCAAAAACCAACTGTTGAAACACTTATCGAGGTATACGTCTGCGAACGACACCTGCATTGTCGGAGATTTACGAGATTAAGCATATACTAATGTGTATTTCCACAGGTTCACGAAGAATCTCTCCGCAGACAAAATCAACTTGAGCACGTTCAAGGGCGAGGGTGAATTGAGCAACTTAGAGTTGAACGAAACAGTGCTAACCGACCTGCTGGAGCTGCCTTCATGGCTCCGCTTGCAGAGTGCCTGGTGTAATAAAGTAGGCTTTAGAATACAGTGGACACAGTTGAAGAAGGTTCCTATTGTACTTGTAAGTTCTTGTTATGAACGTGTAGAACCCCAGTTTATTTTTATACTTTCGAGTAGAGTTTAGATGAAGTGAATATCATTGTGGAGACATGCGAAGAGCTGAGAGAAATGAATTTATCAGGACCAGTGACAGCAGCTGTGCCTGGAAAATACAGTTTTATTCACAAAATAATCGATGGGATTACAGTCACTGTGAATGCTGTGAATATTACTTTTAACAGTCCAGCATTTACAGCAAATGTTCAAATTTCGCGAATCCTACTGGAATCTAAGAATCCTAAATGGAAAAAGAGCGATTTGCGACAGACGCGAATCAAGGAACCAGAACGAGGGCAATTGTTGATTTTCAAAGAATTAGAATGGCAAACTGTGCGAATTGAAGCAAAATCAACGAAAGATAAAAATCTAACTCCGCTACGTTTGTTAACGAATCAAGCACGATGTCGAATAACTATCAAGAAAAGACTCTCAGGTAATATAATAAAAACAAGATTTGTTTAATTACGCTGGGAAGGCAAATTACTTATTAGAAATATGATTATAATTCGGTAAATTGACGTGATGATCTCGAGTTTGATATTAAGAAAGGTACTAAATCGTGCCATATAATATTGAAATTCTTAAATTACCAGATTCATTCAAGATCAGGTACTTTATTCAAGATCTCATTGTTATTTCAATGTGATTTGCGAGTTCATCTGGTCAATTTCATCAAGGATTGAGAAAGTAGGAACAAATTCAAATTGTTGCCCAGTGTTAATAACAATAGGAACATTCTAAATCGCTTAAAACTAAATAAATATTTACAGATTCATTTATATTGGGCTCGCGACTAGTCATAATTCTCGATGATCTTCTCTGGGTTCTCACCGACTCCCAGTTAAAAGCAGCGCTGCATTTTTTGGATTCCTTGGCTGGATTGGTTCAAAAAGCCACACAGTTGACTCGCCAAACAAAAGCAGCGCGTAAATTGGAGGAACTTCCAGAATATCGTGCGCATCAAGCGCAACAGGAGCGCATGGATAATGGTAATTCTTCGGACGCGATTCGCAAACTCTTCACACCATGGGACGTTATCGAAACATCATATCATTTTCTCTCGCATCAAATCGTCCTGCACTTATGCGACGATCCCGGTGACGGAAGGTCATCACATCCGAATCTAAAGGATGGCGGCGCGCTGCAAATCACTTTACAACATTTTCAGGTCGATTTTTATCCATATCATATGGCAATTATCGATCGGAAACACTGGCCTCGATATCGGGAATCCTCCATACCCCATGTTCTTTGGCAAGAGCAGGCATTAACTTCCTTCCGAAGTAAGTTTCTCGATCTTATCGAGAAGAATCGGACGCAACACACGCCCTTATCACGAGCTAATAAGGTATTCTTAGTTTTATTTTCCATTATCATTTTCTATTTAATTTCTGGTATTGAATTAAATATAATTTTGTGAAGAATGTTGAATCCCCAATGACGGAATCACGTCGTTCGTCATCATCCACAACTACAGACGTGAAAACATTCGCCATCAAGCAACTGAACAAAATGATGACGAGTTGCATGATAATCCGCATTGAAGACTTCACTGTCTACAAAGTAACGACTTCCGGCAAGAAGCAATCACTAAAGGAGTTTATCACAGGTAAACTGGTTAAACTTTCTGCGCATCGTTGATTTTCACACTCCTGCTTTATTAACACATTTCTCTCACACTCATGCTGATGCAAAATAGCGCAAAACAAGCGGAAAGACGGACGAGGTAATACTAGCACTATTTGTAGACATGTAGACTAGAATCCTAGTGGAGCTTACAATTAGCACAAACATATTTCCTCCTGAAATATTTACCATTGATTATTTCAGGTGAACGCGATCAAATGTCACTCCCTCCAGAGACAAAAATGGTCCATGCGGAGTTTACTTATTTTTATTATCCTAATGACACACCGTTTCCACGTAAGTTTTCTTCAATTATTTCTTATTGGAGATTGTATATGGTTTATATAGAAAAATAGATGTCATTGGGCAACCATTTTTTATTTTTTTACTTATGCAATAAAAGATCACAATCTTCAATGAAACGAATATCACATTGAAAAGGCTGATTAGCCCTTGTTTCTGAGATATATCACATTTTGTGCCGGAAGGGTGATAAATCGTACCAATTGTAAATCTTGAAATAAAGTGCGTTTTCAATGTGATATTCATGTTCAGCACGTCAATATCATTCAAGATTGAGGACTTCATGAACGAAACATAAGCTACATAAAAATCTATATCGTTGAATCATTACTAAGCATATTAATAATGTTTTACTATGTTGTTAGTTCCTGCACCGAAATTTTACGTGCAAGTGAATCCGATCAACATCTTCTTTGATTTGGAGAGTTGTTTGTGGTTGAATTCGTTTGCGTTGAATTTGTATCAGTCTCTTCAGGATTCTAAGCAAGATATGACTGAAATATCGAATTTGACGTATATTGATGTGAAGATTGAAGCAATTTTACCTAGAGTAAGTTGTTTCCACAAGCCATCTTGAGATTGTTTTATGTTATAATATTTGTAATTTCAGTTAATTTTTGAGAGTTACAAAGATTATATTATTCAACGAGATAGACCCAAGTCGCTTACGTTTGAAGTTACTCGAGCAACAATCACAAATGTTCGTAGTTTGGAGCAATCGTCAAGAGCTGACCTTGCGAAATGTGTGGATTCCTTTCACATGGGTTCCCTTTTCTTTGGCACTGAGTTTCCCTCTCGAGACGATGATTTTTACATTGTGACACAGAAGTTTTTGGATCATATTAGTACGAAAGACAATATTAGAACAGCACATACTGAGTTAACTGCAACTAGTATTGAAACGTTGGTAAGTTTAAAATAATATAGTAGATCACCTTTACTTTTTTGGCATTTATCTGTACCCTTACAAACTCCTTCGCCAGTAACCTTTTACATTACATTAAAAAACTCCACAACAATTTAAAAATAACATTTACAAACCAAATAAATAAATAAAATATATTTAAAAAATAATAAATAAAAAACAATACACATGCTGTATACCAACCCGCTCTAATATGTCATCTCTCTCCTCCGCTTCCATTTTTCTTGCACAATTAGCCTCTCTATTGTCACACTCTCCCCTCCCACTCCCAGCCACTCTCTTACATTCCCACCCGTGCATTCCAAACCATACACCATCCCCTCACATACAACAAGATGATCCCACGCATCAACGCCGCTCCTACACCACACACACACCTCATGTATTCATACCCCATCCATACCTTTCTTCCCTGCTCTTCTGTTCCACATCTAGCCCTGGCCATAATTCTTTTTTCTTCTACGGTCATGTTCTTTTTAACAATCTAGGCGGGTCTCCGTGCTATTGTTTGGATTAGGCCGTATCCTGGGTTATACGCACTCTTTCCGATACATTCTTGGCGCTTCTGCTCTTCTACTTCTCGACCCCTTTCACGCACAAACCATTCCAACATTCTAGACTCGCTTACCATTGCTTCCAATGCCTGTTCAGGCATACCCACATTCTCATACTCCCTTTTTCTGCTTTCTCCATCCACCCACCCCTTTCCTTGCACACCATTCCCATATCTTCTTCACCAATCTCCCTTTCCCCATTCCCTTCAGTTTATCCTTAAATCGTGCTACTCTACTCACAGACTCCCATTTAATTGTCATTCTTCCACTTTCTTGCAACACAATGTACCTTGGGGTACATCTCGAGTCTCATGAAATCCTTGATGAACCATGCTTGCTCCCTTTTAATTACCTCTCATTCACTCAGTTCCCACAATTCCACCCCATACAATAATCTAGGTTTCACACACACACACACATCCCATCTCAGCACGACATCCCAGTTATTCCCCCACATTCGTTTCACATTTCCCCAAGCACTCCTCGCCTTGCCTTGCATCCATTTCACATGTTCCCCCACTTAACATTTGCACTAATCAGGAACCCCATGTACTTAAAAACATCCACTTCTGACCCGATAAAAGATTTCTCTCAAATGTTTCGAAATTGAACACAATATTTTTTAAATCTAGATTGCGCAGTTAAGTCGTGAGTTTATGTGGACCGAAGCAAAAGATGTATGGTGCATTAATCTGGAGCCTGTGTGGGCTGATTTCACTGGAGCAAGAGCACTCAACAAACCAGTACCCTTCTTGGACGCAGTCCCCATCACGATATGGTTGCACAGTAACATGGATCCGAATTCAACAATCAAGCAAAACAATTCCTACGCTGATATTCATGCCCTGGCTCATATTTCGAACCTAGTGAGCGTACAACTCAATCACTACCAATATTTGTTCTTACTTCGACTGGCAGAGGATGCGACCGAGTTGGCGACTTTCCTGCTGTTGGACACCAATCGCATCACGAAGCAGGATCAGACCAGCTCATTAATTGTGGGTGCTTTATTGCCACAACTTGAAGTAACCCTGGTGATGCCGTCTGCATATCCGGGCAAGGAATCCTCGGGAGGTGATGTTGAATCATTTGCACCCGAGAGTTCCTTCGCAGATGATATGGACCAAAAGGGCGGTTCCATGGGAACTGTGTGGAATTCCAATTTGACAATTGCCTCAGTGCCACCTCTCGCTCCAATGAAGACTTTTAAATCGCCTTCTAATGCCAATGTTAACTTCAACACGGCGAATAATATGAACTCATTCCCGAGTCCTGTGGATAAGCCTCAGGTGCACTATCATGAGAAGATCTCACCGAATGAAACATCGCCTATGATTCTGGATTCGACGAAAAATCAAACTCTAACTAATATTACAAATGCAGGTGAGTATTTTTTTGTAAGTTTGCTTTCATTTTTACAATTTGTTATATATATTGGACCTTCACAAAATATCGATTTGTTATATTTGAAGTTATATTTCCGACTTATATGTCATTTGTTCTGAATACTTTCTTAAAGGATTCTCGTCGATGCGAAAAGGATTCAGCAGCCTCATGACTTCAATTGATAGCGCGTTGAAACCGACAATCGATGCAAGTGATGCCAGTGACACAATGTCGATCAGAAGTGATCAATCCAGCGATTCGGAGAATTATATTTTCCTCAACATGGAGCAAGATGCAATGCAGAAAGCAGATGACATGTTCATCGTCCCCGAATTTATGGCGCAGAACAAGGGGATTGTGGAGGTAGCAAGCGAAGTAATCGAAGAAGACAGTACAATGACGTCGACAAGTGAGCATAGTTTAACCAGCAGTTGTCGTCGAAAAGATTTGGTAAATATTCTTATTGTTGGTGTCACAAAACACCTTTGTCAATAAATCTGTTTTCTAAGGTATCTGTTTCAACATTTAAACTCACAAAAGTTGAGTTTATTCAACAATCGTCTGGATATTCTTCATCAATCAAATTACAAGTTGGTAATATTTCTAACGAGGACTGCAACGCCATACCATGGGATGAATTTCAGGTATGCACAATTTCTTTATTAAATTCTCAATACCGTGATTTTCAATTTCTTTCAACTCTTTCATGTTTTCTCTCTCATATTCATTTCTTCGCATGATAATCTTTGTCCTCCAAAATTATATCACGAAACGAAGATCATCTCTGAACTTTACCATCTTTTATAAATATTTTCATTTATATTTCACAACGATATTGGAGCAACATTTGATCATTTCTTTGTATTTTTTTGCATGCTTCTGAATGTTTTATTGTGGTACGAAACGAAAATGTGCAGGCCAAGTACAAGGTATTGAAGACAGGTTTACAATTACCGTAAATGGAATTAGGCATCTTGATGCACAAATAGATGTATTTGAATTAGAAGTAATTAGATAATAATTGGGTTGGAATCAGTAAAGTGCTGTTGATTCGATCCAGGAACATAATTTATTTAGGATCTAGTTTTTAAGTCACATTTCGCATGTTATCCAAATGTTTGACACCAGCTTCGCTGCTTGCACGCTTTACATTGCCATTGGTATTGTGAAGCTGCTAATTATTATTGTTTCGCATTTCCAAAGAGTAAATTCAGCTCACGATCACGCGCATGGTCCGATAACTTAAGTAACACGGCGACTTCGACTCAAGTGAAGCTGCGCATGGATCATGACATTGTGATGCCGAAGAATCCGACTGTTATCAATCGATCGAATTTGAAGACGCTGTTCAAAGACTTCCTCGATATTAGAGTCAACGATGTGGCTTTGAATCTTTCCATGAGTACGGTTGTTGGCATTGCTGACCTCGCTGAAGATGAATGTATTCCGATTCCTATACCAATGGAGGTAATTTCAATTAAACAATCTTATCAATATTCTATTTTTGTTTTCAAGAAATATCGATATTTTTGATCTCTTCGTGGCATATTAACGTTATTTTAATATTCTACTTATTGTTATTAAACATTAGGTATTTTATTATTTCTGAAACTCAGGTATAGATGACCTCTAATTGATAATAATTATGATAATATCGCTATTATCTATATCATAAATATTGATCTTTCAAATTTCTATTTAACATATCTTCATCTTGTTTTAATAAATGATTGCCCCTAGATTTTACTGAAAAATATTTACGTACATCTTGTGGAAGACCGTCCTCCTGTTAATATAACATCACCTGGACCAGTTCCCATCGATTTGAAAATTGCCGAGATGTGGATTACTAGAGATGCCGATGGAACGTTCCATATTGTTCCACATAAATCTGCGCGCCAAAATTCTATCATAACAGGTATACCTCTCCACCGACACCTACATCATTTCATTTCAACATTTCTCATTTTAGATGAGAATATACTCAATCAGCAAATCAATCGCCAGCTGCGCCTCGATAACGACGAACTCCGACGACGACTCGCCGCCTTCGAACGAATCTCTGAGGAAAATCGCGCACTTCGCAAAGCGAAAGAGGAGACTGAAGTGCTGAAAAGTTCACTCTCGAAGAGTCAAGAGGATGTGGCACGCCTATTGGAGGAGAAGCGCCGCCTGCTAGATGAAATGCGCAAACTGCAGGAGCAATTCATGAGCGAGCGGCGCAGTCAATGGACGACGAAGAGATAGCAATGTTGTCTCGACTGCACCAACTGCTGCACGAACATGCGGAGGTAGTTTAGTCGCTAGCTAGGAGGTCAGTCTTTATTTTGCCGTGCGCATAGTTTTGTTGCGCGAGTAAATTTTCAGCAATGCAATTTCATCTGCGAATTTAGGACGTTCGAACTTATATCTATCGAGAAACTGAGACAACTTAGTTGCTTTGAAAACTAGTACAAATTGTGCTAGAGAAACATTAGATAGGTAGGCTTTTAAAATTGATATTACTTCTAATTGTTATTGATTTAGAACTTTGACGGAGGTTGTGAACCGCCGTGAGATACAATGGCACTTGATGGAATCAAATCTTGTTTAAGATGTAGAAGTGATTTACCAAAGATATTTTAACTCGAGGAATATCAATTGTGGGGAGAGATTTTCATTGCAATATGTGCAGTAATTCCGTTCCAAGAGAAGTTAGTTTCGTTTGTGAGGCAAATACTTATGAGCTTGATTTTTTTGACTAGTCTTAAGAGAGTAATGAACTAGACAACGATGCAACTTTCACAATATATTTAAAGTATTAACAACGATAATATGCTCCGTTAAATTATTCATATTATACAGTATTATTTGCTTTTATCAGATGGCGAAATTTAAGTTTTTTTTTTTCGTTTCGGATCCAAATTAAGCGTTGCACGAAACAATGAAGGAATCACACAAAGTGTGTATAAAAAGTTCGGTGAATGGTCCGATATCTGATCAGCAACATTTGCTCCGCATACTCGCTATATGACGATCCGGTGACTTGTGAAGGAACTCCATCTGGTAGGAAGGCCCATGTACGTCATGGGATACCTGATGCGAAGTCCGTCTAAGATAAGCAGTGTCACCATGCAATGCAGTAGGACACATCCAGTATGTTCAACGTATGGATGTCAAATACATACCGGTACTTTATATATCGAAAGGGGTTGCCGATACTTTCGTTACCAAAAATTATATATATTTTTGAAGCCGTACTCCATTGCTGTGGCACTACAGACTATGTTCTTGTAGCAAATGTTATCGTAGAGATATCGGACCAATCACTGAACTTTTAGGCCCCTAGTGAAAGGCTCACTTTAAAATGACTCTCACTCTTACACTCCCGAGAGTTATTTTTTCGATTTGGATCAAATTTCAGCAATCATTACACATTGAAGAAAATATATGTAATTAATTTAGATATATTGTGAAGATAAAATCGCATGAATGCATGGCTCTCATATTCCTTTTCCGTGTGAAAGTGGAACAGGCGCTTCCAAACCAAGTAGGCAGATAATAAATTAGGTACTAAACCGATCTTTTATAAATAACTAAACTTATTCATGATTTGTATACCACAAATCAGAACAGTTTCAAGGAAATCTTAGGGCTTTTATTCTATGATTATTTTAACTAGACAAAGGTTTAGTACGTATATTTTCTGCCTACATCTCTTCAATTCTTGATTGTCTTGATGTATAAAAGTTGTATATTTCCAGATTTCTATATATTTTGTTTGTTATTTTTGTATTCCATTTTGAATGTTATTTACTCATATAGATCTATCGAGAAGAGTGTAAATTACCGTTGCAATCAAAGAAATGATTGCTGCATAAACAACGTAAAACAGTAATGATTTTGTGTTGTCTGCATTGTGGATGCCAAACTAATCGGGTGTTGTTCGTTTTGTTGCGAAGCTTATTGTTAGTGACTACTCATTAAAACATATTTCATGAACATATCAATGAACGGTCCGTTCATATCATTATCATTGGGGAGGTAAAGCAGCAGGAAATATGCTTAAATATGCGAAACGGTCTTTTATTCTAATTTGTTTACGTTTAAGAAACATGTGTGTGGATGAGTGCCAACGCAACGTTGCGATTAACTCCTAGGTTACCTCTTAAAATTGAATACATAACAAAGAGAACACCAATCCAATAAAATTACATCATAGTGGCAAAAAAGAATAAAATCAGTTAAATCTCAAATTGAGCGTGAAAAAAGAAAATGCGGAAGGCGGCGTGGGTGGTATGTGTACTAAGACATAAAATTCTCGTCTGCTCGTCGGCAAACCCAACAAAAAATACTATTTACATGTTGTCTCGTTCGTATTTTTGTGTTTCTCACACATGTATGTTAATACCTAATATTATGAGCTAGGACAAACAAAAATTGTTTAAATCGTTTAAACAAAAACACAACAAAATGTAAAAAAAATAACGCATGTTTTTTGAATGAAGGTGTGAGACTTGACAAACACGTCTATTTGAATCATGTAATAATAAATTCACCGATTGCAATGCAATGTTTCTTGAGTTTTCCACTCTCCTGCGTTTCATCAGTGTTTCGAGAGCAAAAATGGGCGAGTGTAGAGCGGACAACTGAAATTTTGGTATGGATTGATGCAGGTCGCAGGCTTACTGTTCGTGCGTGCCGTTCGTCGTCGGCTTTCGCAGGTTCTTCTGCAGGACGTGCGCGTCGGCTGGCTCTATTCGTTTATAGTAGTGCTGTTTCGTCTCAACGATTTCAAAGCCGAATTTCTTGTAGAAGTCGATTGCTCCTTCATTGCTAATTTGCACATGCCTACAAACAGTCGGAGATTGAGCTTGCTGCTTACGAAGATGAGCACCAAGAGTGTTTTAAGAAACTTACAAAAATATGCTATCAAAATTGCCATCCTCTTCAACGTATTTGAGCACATGCTCCACCATCATGGTGCCGATACCCAGCCGTCGATATGGATACAAACAGCCCAGGGTCATGATGTAAAGCTTCCTGCTTTTCTCGACTGTATCTATCCGACAGCAGACCGCACCGACGACGATGTCGTTGTAGTAGGCGAGCTTCGCCAACTCGCCGGCCTCCAGCACATCCTTGTAGAATTTATCGTTGTACGTGACGGGGAATACAACCGTGTTGAGCTGTTTTAGCTGCTTGATGTTATGTGGGGTTACATTGCCGAGTTCGATATTCGCTCTGCAAAGGCACCGACGTTTTGAGGTTAGCTCTCCTGCAGGGCGCCCTTTTACACGATATCGTGGCAGAAGGCGGCACCCTTGTTACACCTACCTGGTCATGATGCCGCCGGCCGAATGTTGATCACAAGCTGGTGGTCTTCGAAACGCATAAAACCGTCACGAACGCATGGAATTTCAATCGGAATTTTTTCAATCAGACGTCCCTCTTTGGTTGAAATGTGTCAAGTGTCAAAATGTATTCTGCGGATAGCCGGCGCGCGCGTTGTACGACCTTAGTGTGCGTGTAAGGTCGGTTGCTAAGCAGATACGTATTACTCTAATTATTTACATATTAATTTAAACAATTAATCATTAATTATCCGCCAATACATAATCTAAATCATAATTCAAACTATTTACTATAGCGTTATTCTCAAAATGAAGATCATATAACAAACTATTGCTGGTATAAAAAGTGTTTTAAAATAAATACGCTCCAGAAAGTGTAGAGAAAATTGTACTTGGAGTAAGTCTCACAAAACAGCTGATAAGGCCTAGTTCTAAATAATAACATATATGAGTTGCGCTAAGCTAAAACTGGTTACCCTTCCCTTCTATATAAACTGAGTATAGCACGCTGCGAATCAATTGGTGTTATCTCGTAATCGGTGTTTACTTTCATTTCTTTGACTTTGTAGTCAGTTGAAGTCGCCCGGTAGCAACAGGCACATCAACACTAACTTTATCTGCCAACATGGCGTTGTTTATTAAGTCTACCGCAAGAAATGGTGAGTAATTTATAACATTTTCAACTACTTTCTGAACTATAAAGTGTCGCGTATGATGTGTCCAGTAAATTTCATAGTTGAATGTAATGGTGCCTACACAACACCTGTTTTTTCGAGAGACAGTTCTAAAAAGTGCAACATTTGATAGTTTAGAAGAATATTTTAAACTAACTTCAAAAATAATAGTTTCTGAACTTTGTGCCATATTACATGACTTTGTTTAGTCTTGATTAAGTATGGGGCAAAGGTCATACCTTTAAATATATGAATACAGAAATGCAATTTTAGTTTTATACTTTCTGTTAATAGCACCGTGTTTGTTTACAGTTTATAAGACAAAATTTCTTGTTAGGAGCTATTCCGATGGACAATTTCCGAAAATCACCACACATTATACTGTATGTCCCAGAGAAAATGATCCAAGATGGAAAGGTAAATATAACACTTAGAACAGAATTATGTAATCAACTTACAGAAAAATGTCATGTGTTTTAATCTCATTTTTTATTGTAACAAACTGCTTAAATTATTGTACGAGGTGATAGTGCTTTAGTCCTACAGGACAACTACTATTTTTGCGCATGCGTGGTTTGATGATAAATTTATCGACACGCACCAAAGTTAACAGATGGCGAAGATGGCTTTTATTCGAAGCATATGTAATAATTGTACTGATTCAGGGGTCGGAAACCTGGGTAGCTAAGGGCCAACATCAGCCCCTATCTGAATAATAAAGGAAAGAGCGTCGCCTCGATTCGCTTCGTTTCGCCTTGTTTGACCCATGTATATAAAAAGAGACGAAGAAACTCGAGAAACAACCAAGGCGAACCATGAAGTGAGGCGATGCTCCTAGTCTAACTGAACTGGGACACTTCAGATTAGTAAATGGGTCACTGTTTGACCCACGGAGAATAGACAACCTTCATCACATCTTCACACGTCTGACCAAAATTGTACAATTTATATTAAAAATGTATATTAATACCCAACACTTTAACCTTAAGTATAGAAAGGAAATGAACTAATTTGGATCAGATGTTAAAGCGGTCATCTGGGGATATATTGATTATTTAGTTATTAACTTAAAATTTTTTTTTAGAAGCGAATATGGAAAGATTTGAGGATGAAACAGATGTCCTTATCATCGGTGGAGGTCCAGCAGGAATGTCGGCAGCAATCCGAGCGAAACAAATCGCTGAGAAGGAAGGTAAAGAGATTCGTGTCTGCCTAGTCGAGAAAGCAGCTGAGGTAGGCGGCCATATCCTCTCCGGGGCCTGCGTTGATCCTATAGCACTGAACGAATTAATTCCGGATTGGAAAGAAAAGGGCGCGCCGCTGAATACTCCAGTGACCGCCGATCGTATGGGCTTCCTCACCAAAACCGGCCGAATACCGATTCCAATCCTCCCCGGCATGCCACTAAACAATCACGGCAACTACGTGGTGCGTTTGGGCCATTTGGTACAATGGCTCGGCGAGCAGGCGGAAGCGTTGGGGGTGGAAATATACCCTGGGTATGCCGCCTCTGAAATTTTATACCACCAAGATGGGAGCGTGAAAGGTGTTGCTACGAACGACGTTGGGATTGCAAAAGATGGTAGCCCCAAAGATAATTTCGAGCGTGGAATGGAATTGCATGCGAAATGCACAATTTTCGCCGAGGGTTGCCATGGTCACCTTACAAAGCAAGTATCGAAAAAGTTTAACCTGAGAGAAAAATGCGAGCCACAGACATATGGTCTGGGAATTAAGGAGGTTTGGGAAATCGATCCAGCTAAACATAAACCAGGCACAGTCGAACACACTGTCGGTTGGCCTTTAGATAAATTCACCTATGGTGGTTCATTTTTGTATCATTTGAATGAACCAACGCCGATTATTGCTGTGGGCTTTGTTGTGGGTTTGGATTATTCAAATCCGTATATTAGTCCATTCAGGGAGTTCCAACGTTTTAAGCATCATCCATCGATTGCGACAACTTTGGAAGGTGGAAATCGTATCGCCTATGGTGCCCGCGCTCTCGCTGAAGGTGGCTTCCAAAGTATACCGAAACTAACTTTCCCCGGCGGTTGTTTAGTGGGCTGTGCGGCAAGCTTCCTCAATGTGCCTAAAATTAAAGGTACCCACAACGCGATGAAAAGTGGTATGTTGGCGGCGGAAGGTGCAATGGAGGCAATTCTCGGTGAAGCTCAGTCGACGGCTGGTTACGAACCCAATGCATACGATGACAAGTTGAAGAATAGTTTTGTGTGGAAGGAGTTGAAGGCGGTACGTAATTGTCGGCCGAGTTTCCACAATCCTCTTGGTCTCTATGGTGGCTTGATGTACAGTGGTATCTCCATGATGTTACGTGGAAAAGAACCATGGACGTTATCACATGGAAGTAAGTATTTCTTCAATTCTATGTGACATTTATTTCAAGAGCCGGCAACCTTTTTGGCTGCGCACACAATGCAATCACAATTTGAATTATATTGGAATGTTTGGGACGTTGATATGTTTCAAAAGCGGGCGGCTACAATAGAGAATATTTGACCGTCGATGCTGGATTATTGGGCATTCCTTTCTTTACACATGTTTCTTTTTACGGGGATAGGTTGCAGTCCCATCGCGCAACCCTCATCTTTATTCAGGATTCATGAAATTATGGAGTGCAAGATCTTAATTAATACCGTCACCGGGGTTTGAACCTTTGCGGTACTATGTTACTATTGTGCGTTACCAGTACACCACGCACTTCACTTGTGAACTTACATTGCTAGCGGCTTGTTCTGCATTTGTCCTGCTAGACAACTATTGCTTTTGAGCATGCGTATATTTACTTGTGATAGTAAGCTCACGTGTGCGTAGAAACAATAATTGTCTTGGGGGACTAAAGGACACCTGGCCACATACAATGTTAATACACGCCTAAACATCCCGTAATATACGCGGTATCGATTTTTATTATCGCGTTTTTTCCTTCGCCTGCAGGGGAATTTTATCAACAGTCATCGAAGAAGATTACCGAATCACGTAACGACATTCTAATCGCATTGTTTGGGTTTTGAATTACCTTTAATCAGTTTCTAGGTAGAAAATACCATTCAATTTTATTCTTGACCTTCTGCTTTGTTATTATTTCAATGGGTTGTTATTATTGCACATTTATTATAGCACCCGATCATCAGCGCTTGAAGCCAGCAAAGGAAAGCACTCCAATCGAGTATCCGAAGCCGGACGGCAAGATCAGCTTCGATTTGCTCACTTCGGTCGCGCTTACAGGAACGAATCATGAGGGCGATCAGCCGGCGCACTTGACGTTGATGGACGACAGTGTACCTGTGAAGCACAACCTGGGTGTGTTCGATGGTCCCGAAGGTCGCTTCTGCCCTGCAGGTACGTACCTAAGTGTTTTTACTGCGTTCTACGTGCGCACGTTACATCAGCACATTCATTATTGCCAGAACGCGCGCTAATGCGATGTATTAAATTTAATTAACTATGCTCCCTTCGTATTACGTGACTCAAAACGCGGGAGAAAAATCATCCCACTCTGACGCCGAAAGGCGCTTAGCATTCGAAACGAAAACGAACAATCAGTATGAAATTGCACGCGTCTGGTTTATCGTAGCTTGTTATTGCAAGGCATGCAATTACTGCGCGTATTCTCTGCATTTTCTGTTTTCGGAGGGGGCTGGGAAATACGATGGATGTGGTGGCGAACGAACGAAAGTTTTCGGGAGCTTCTCTCAGGGGAATTTCTTATCTGGGCGAGACGTGTAGCGGGTATAGGGGAAGGGGACTTGCACGCAGGTCGTCGCCGCCGTCTGCTGCCACCCTCGGTTCTGCTGCGCGACCCTCCTGCTGCTGAAATTTCCGTCTCTGCAAAAGTACCTTTGCCGCGAACGCGACGAGGCAATAATTTAAATCCGGCTTTCCCAAAAGCGATAGTAGGGAGCGATGTTCCCGTCACACTTGCTTCTGTAGAGATTATTTCAAACTAAATTGCCGCTGAGACCCCACGAAATATATTTGTTACGAAAATAAGACAATAGAAACAATTGTTAGTACAAATAATGCACACAATTGGTCGAAATCGTTCACATTTATCATTTTCAGCAAACTGCAGAGATATAAAGACTAAAAGCAAAGTAATAAACGCAGGGATGTTCAAAATCTGGACGTAATCTTAATTTATTTGATATTTTGCATGTTTTCTTGAATTTCCGACTGCAATGGGTAATTCTGTTCCACCCATTGGTGCACCGTTTTTGTATAGTATATCACTCAGTTTTCAAAAAAAAAAACGTTCACTATATATCTACAATGGTGGCTGGTTTATTAAACTGCTGAAAGGTAACCTAACTTGATCTAATCTAAGCTGTATTTGCTTCGGCGTTTCAACTTGCAAGATGGCATTTTCGGCATTTTATTCATGGGGGTTTCCTTTGGGACATTATTGGATCGATTTAAAAATTTAACGGTCATGAGGGTCCCCCAACAATAGGCTAATCATTTTAACTAAATATAGTTGATCACGTTAATATTGATTAGATTTGCATTACATCATCTAAATCTATAAATTTGATTTAAAAACAGGGTAGACATAGTTAAAAATGCAAAATCTAAATTTATGAAGTTTTCCCGTTTTATTAAAATTCCTATTATCTATATGTCTATTGCCTTATTCTAACCTAACATAAGCTGAACGTGAATCACGAATAAAGCGAAGGAAAACACATTAAACGTTGGAGAAGGTTGTGGTTCTTTCCGGCTCAGCCACCGCCCGCCGGCTGCATCGAAAACATGCAGCAACAAAAACGACGAGCATGTTCGCGACGCGCCCGTTGTTCAGTCTGGCGCGGCGGTAGCAGTGCGCAGGGGTACCGCCGTCTGCTGGCAAGTTCAAGGTCCTCGATCGATGTTTTCGGGGCTGTTGCACTCGGTTGCCCCAGACTGGGCAATGACACCAGACCGTGGCGTGAACTCTGTGCACCCGCCAACACCACCGCCGGCGCCGCCACTGCACCAGCTCCGTCGCGCCTTCCCACCGCCCCCGCCATACAATCGCCGCCGTCGGGCTCGCAAATACACATTGTATTTTGCACACGTAATTTCAAAGTTCGCAAGTTTTACGAGCGTTTAACAGGATATTGCCAATGCTCGGCGCTGTGCAGTCAATGAATTGTCTATTTTCGTCGAACGTACTTATTCCTGCGCCGGTGCCGCCGCCGACATAGTCGGGGCTTCAAACACTCGAGGGAAAACCGAGATTGAATCGGTGCGCAATTCGTGTTAGTAAAGTAGGATACGTGACGCGCATTACAGCCGGGGAAACAGTGTGTCACAATGAAACCTTTTATGATCCCGGGCTGTCGGGCAGGCGGACACGTAGGGGGTGTGAGGTTCGTCGTCACTGCCTTACATACCCCACCAGTTTACCAGTTTTATTTCGCATCCGGTCGACGCCGTCAGCACTGTGTGATGCCCGGCGCCTCCGCCCTGGCGATAGCTGAAAACATTGCGTGTTAGCGTCCGGCCATAGCCTTCAGGGTATTTCTGTCACTCCGTTCCTTTGGCGTCCTTTACCATCTTTTACCGCCGTGGTGCATAAAATCTCGGAGTTGGCGCCAGCATATCAAACGTCGCTTATTTTTATTACGCGTCCTGCAGTCGCAAACGACGGGCGAAAAAAATTAAGTATCGTGACGAAGGCGACGCCGTCGCTGGCGCCGGCGCCTGGATGAGTGTTACATGCTTCGTTTAAAACAATACCGGGTTCATTCGTGCGTCAATAGCATTAATGGGGCTACGTTGTCACTGGCACATTAATTTTATGTTTATTGAGCCACCCACCACCCGTAAACCTTATCTTTAGCCTGGATTTACCATTACCAGATAAGGATATAAACTTGCTGT
>JAODAC010044414.1:0-11087 GCA_027575185.1 Mimaenictus wilsoni | reverse complement strand
GCTTACAAAAAACGTGAAAAACATGTGGTGTAGACTAAACAGTTCAAAAGTTCTTTCACGCCAGACTAAATATTGATCATTTGGCGACAAATATAAAAAAAAGGGCTCAAACTTGCCTCGCCGTTCACAACAGAAGGTACATATTTTCGAATCTGTGACTTTTTTCATAGGTTCGCATCAAATTTTAATCTTAAGTTAAACTTTGACGCAGTGATGGGTCTAGAATCTATGAAAAAAAACTTTTAGACTTGGAATATTTACGTTCATTCGCCCGTTGTTCTCAAATCCGCTTCAATAATAGTTAATGTTTGCAATGCGTTTGCAACCTTATTAAAATGCACAAATTGTCGACGCTTGTGCGAAGGATAATGCGAATTGTTTGGCATCATTGTCAATAACATGATTGCGGATTAAAATTCGTACGACAATTTGCAATTCAAGGGTTACCGCAAGGGTAACATAAGCAAGGTGAGTTTTCGGTTAGCGGACATCCTGTGAATCATCTATTCTATTGTTTCTAGACTCATCGAATTCACCTTTTTTCAATAAAGGTATTATTATAATTTTTGGCGAAGTAGTCATTATGAATCATCTCTTTATTCCAAGATATCTACTTATAATATATATATGAATCAACTTTAACAGTATATTATTAGAAGAGAAAACACGTCGGTATAATCTATAATTATATTAATTTTACCAATTCTACTATCCACGTGTTTATAAACATTTGTAATTCGTACCGATCAAGCGTTTAGAAGAGGTCGTAAAAGTCGACGTAAATTAGCCATAAATAGAATACAATTAATTAACAAATTATTATCGTTCTAAAAGTCATCTCGAAGCTGGATCAGAGCGGCGGTTTATCGCTGACTGATGTTTACTCCTTGCAATGCACATGAGATGTGCATGAGTGTCATCCTTTATCTCAGCGCGAACGTACATTTTCGTCAGTTGAGGCACGCACCCGTTAAGTGATTGGACTTCAAATACTGAAGTAATTTATATTCGACGCGATTGCTGTAAACAGGAATAAACCGGACGTCAATGTGGCTGCTAATCGGATGTAATTGCATATTGGCAACGTCCACCCATAAATAAACTCGTATTCGTTTAGATTGAAATGATCTGCTTTAAAATAGTTCATAAACAGTGAAATTGCATTTTAATTTCAGCAGAATGGAGTAGATTAACCAGTAGTAATACGAAGAAGATTAGCGAGGTAAGACGGGAGGGGGTGTAGAATCGAGTAAAATACATTAATGCGTTTTTATTCTTTTTGTAGGTTTATAATTCTTAGCTTTTCTAAATTAAGTCACCAACTTTAACGTATGATAAAATTACTTAACGTACGATTATAGAAAATCTTATTTTAATTCTTTGCCTAATTATTTAAAATATCTTTTCGATAGTAAAAAGTTCAGAAGTGCACTTGCCTTGGGGAGTAAGCTAGTGAATGCGAGCTGGGAGCGTTAACATTTTTGGCGTGTTTCGTTTCAACTTGCTAGATAGGCTATTTTTTCTTTTTGTACCTTTTAATGTAACCCTTTGGTGGTTTTTAATTTTCAAAGTTGACCTGCCCGAGCGATAAGTACAAACATGGATGGGCAAAGTTGCACGAGGTACTTTGTTGCGTATTGAGATTTGAATAACTATGTGAAGAATTAAAATGCCACGAAAAATCGTGCAACCTAAAAAATGTTGTAACTTACTATAATGATTCAGAACATTTTTTCTGTTCCATTAGATTAATGATAGACTTCCTTGAAAAAAGAAGGTACATTCCACATTGTGCCTTGTGAACTGAGACATTGGGGTGAGTCTTGCCTGACACATATTGGGTAAATTCAAGGAACTTCGCATAAAAAGATCCCGTTAAGTTAGGTCCCGTGCATCACCGGGAAATAAATTAATGTTATTAAAAACCGCGTTTACAGCGTAACAGAAATCAGTCATGATGAGCAGCCCTGAAAATGATGATAGTTAAACATGTTCGTGTCTTACTTTTTAGGAAAAAGTAAATGATGATTAAATGATTTTGTATATACAAAGGAAACAAAATTTTTGCACTGAAACTTTTCAGAAAACTCACTTTATATAAAATCAGAAAACCGCCATGTCTGTGTCGGTTCATCGGTTTCGGGTTTTCACCTAAAACCGTGGTTTTCGGGTTCCTGTATATCCAAACCAAAAACCCTAGAGATTAGATAGACTAGATAGACTAGACTAATGTGGACTTGGAACCTATTATAAGTTCACAAATACCAATTTTAATCAAATTACTTTGAATAAGTTACTTTTTTGTAATTAAAATGTAATTAACTACTAAAACAAATTATTGTTGATGAGTGGTTCTTAAGTTTATTTCATCATGTGATAAGCAGCTTAGGATCTATAAAGGAGGACCCCCGTCTGAAAAATTGATAAATTCTTCTCCAAGGGGCTCCGTTTGAGAACCCACTTTGAGAAACAGTGTTTGGAAAATTCTTCTGTTATTGTTGCATATCTTGTGTAAATAGAGATGTAGGGTCTGGATAACGACACCCATACGAATACCCATTATCATTGTTATTATTCTGCTTCTAAACCCGCTGAATTAGTGATTGATAAAGAAAGATAAATGAATTTAAGGTAATCAAAGAATTAAATATCATACCTTAACGTATAAAATTAACTGTTAGTGACATACTCTTATTATTGTTGTAGAATTAATAGGTTTACAAGAATCTTAAAAAAAAACTACATAGTAGTGTCAGTTCTGTTCTCATTTCTTAAAAAAAAACAGCGCAATGTTAGATGGCTGCAGACCTTAAGGTTCCGGGATCGAATCCCGGCAGATTAATACTACATCTCTACGTCGCCAATATGACTAATTACATTGAAAAATAGCAGAATAGAACTAATGACCACGGTAGATACTCAGTAAATGAAGAAATAAAGATGGTGTAAGGTCTGAACAGGGAAAAATACGAATATCTTTGTTATTATTCTGTTAGAATCATTAAAATGTCTTCTAAACCCGCTGAATCAGTGATTTATACAGAAAGATAAATGAATTTAAGGTAATCAATGAATTAAATATACCTTGACGTATAAAATTAATTGTTGGTGGCATACTCTTTATGTTATTGTATAATTAGTGGCTTTACAATAATCCAAAAATAAACTACATACTAGTGTCAGTTCTGTTCTCTTTTTTTAAATAAAATCGTGTCAAGAGAATTTGTTGTATTATATTAATTATGCGCTTGACGTCAAACAACCGTGCGAAATCGTGTATAGCGCACGACATTTTACATAAACCTCCGCTGTACAAAGTTGATTGCACGCAGCGGGACAGCAAATTATGCAAATGTCACAATCCGTTTTCACTCGGTTTGCGTAAAATATGTCAATTATTAGAAACATGCACATATTTAGCATACATTAGATCTTCCTATATCATCAACGTGTTGAAATCGGCAATAATGCGTGTGACGTATTTGGTATAATGTAGTAAACGAGTCGCTTAAACACTTCGTGTTGCTTCCGATGTCGCTTTGGCTCTTGCGTTGTCAATTGTAGTTCGTGTTGATTTTGGATGGAGAACCACGAGTCGCGTGGGTTTATGAATAATGCATGGCATATTATTCTATTGGCGTGCGAACCGACGCAGAACAATGTTCAGCCAATGATATTGGTTGATTGCGACCAGAAGCTTGTTGATATTGCTACCATTTGTCGGCTTTGCAGGAACTTTATTTATTTGAATATATAGTTTATTTGTGTTAGGATAGGTGTAATATTCTATTCAAATTATGCGTTGTTATTCTGGTTCGAAATTGTATTAAATTATGATTTACAACGTTTTTATCCAATAAGTAAATAGAATATGTTTTGATTGCCTATCTGCGGTTAGTAGTTTTTACTTATTCAATTCTTTGCAACAATCAGATAATAAAAATATTATGTAGTAGGAAGTTGTGACGTTAACAATGTCTAATATGTATTTCTAAACTTAACAATAATAATTAATATGTGTGAAAATAAAACTAATAAAGTAATAAAACTAATAGAAGACCACCTCTATGCACAAAATTGCATGAACATAAGAACCGTAACCGGACCGGTCATCGTGGTTCAAATCAACGTCGGGCACTTCTGCGTGGGCTTACCATCGCGTGTTCATTTCAACGTCGGGCTAACCATCGTGAGGGCACTTCATCGTCAGCATTATAGAACATTAACGGATGCTTTAATTACTATAAAAACTTGCAGTATTAATGCTTATTACATCGGCTACCAGATTATTTTTGAATTTTTAAATTTTTTCTTATAGTTCTTGAAACACATGTAATTATATTTACCATATACATGATATGGAAGCGATACAATCAAGATCCTATATTATAATTTACATTATGAATTACATTTTGATATTAAATTTGGTATCATTCCAAGCGAAATTTCAATCAACATTCCATGGAAACACGTTTATACCAATTAGTTTTTATAACTCTGACCATGATACGCCATCCCGATGAAATTTTACGACGAGGATGAGAACCCACGATGGTCTGCTCGCGTAGATGTGCCCGACGTTGATATGAAAGCCCCTAGACCCCATAAGAATAAAGCAAGGGACGCGAGTGATTTCATAAAAGTGGCAGATGGAATCAGGCAGGGAGACAGCCTAAGCTCGGCCTTATTTAACTTGATCCTGGATGAAATAATAGTCCCCCTGAAAACTCTTAATGGTGGAGAACGAGAACGACCTACAAAGACTCTTGTAAACCTGAAATCAAAAGCTGAAAGATACAATATGGAAATATCACCTGAAAACGCAATGCATGGTCACCAGCAAATTTCCCATAAGCTGCATGTTACAAGCGAAGAACAAAATCATTGAATAAGTAAACACCAACACATGTTTAGGTGTTGTAATAATGAGCAACAAATAACTAGACGAAGAAGTACGCAGCGCAGTAACCAAGGCCACGAAGCTATCAGGGGCTGTAAACAACATAATATGGAAAAACAAATATCTCAGCACAAAAACAAAACCCCGCAATTACTAAACGGGCATTTGCCCAATCCTAACGTATGCTAACGAGACAAGCAAACAATCACTAAGAACGGCTGAAATGAAAATCATTAGGCAAATAAAAGGGGTGACCCTAAAGGCCTGAAGTGACCAACTACGGAGCGAAATAAGAGCTGAACTGGACGTAGAAGAGGTCAGGTGGGGCAGGGACAGAAGAAGACAATGGAATGATCACGACGACAGGATGGCAAACAACGGGCTTGCTTAATGGGCAAAAAACAAACCCGCCATAACGGTAGGAAGACGACCAAAGAGGAGGACAGAAGCATAGAAGTCAACGTCGGAAGAAAAATAAAGCAACAGGCATGAGCCTGAAAAGGAAGAGGAGGAGAAGGAAAAATAAAACTAATTTCATTTGTTCGAATATAGAGTATGGGGTTGTAGGTTCAAATTCTGCTGGTAACACTATGTTCTACTCACCAGCACATTTAAATGTCTGACGGTAGTCAATGTCAATGGTATAAACCTACCCAAAGGAAATTAATAACTGAGCAAATTCTGAAAGAATGAAACGCCATTAACCTCGGTCAATGACAACCCGGGCTAAAAGAGAACTATGAAGAGTGAAACATTATGGAAGTAATAGAGTGGCGGTTGCTATAGAGTCGGCGAGAATATACTAGTCGTTGAAATCGGGGATGAGCAACCTTTTTTATCAAGAATATATTTTTGTGGACCACACACAAGTGTCTGACAAAGCCGCTATTGATATCCCATGGGCATATGTTCAAAGCATGGCTCAGGTGTCGCAAGCATTTGAGATTTTGATTTGATTGCCAAATTGACATTTGACTGGTAGTTGCTCAGACCCGCACCCCTCGGGTCAAATTTGAAGCTGTCCTCAAATGACGAGAGGAATTTTGAACCACAACCTTAACGGTGTGATATCACTGCCTTGAAAATTGTTAATCATCTTAAAGTGATTGACCTACATGATCTTAACTTTCTATATGAGCATAGTGACAAAGTCAAATTCTCTAAACTAGGTTTTTAATATGACTGCATAGGTCTCTTACGTCGGACTCTGAATCAGTGGAATCCATTGATTGCGGGTCGGAACAGCGGCATAGAAAATATAAATACCAGTGTTAATCATTTTAAAGAGGGAAAAGTTTAAATTTACGTAGATGATTGGTTGGTATTTTGTGCTAAACTAAGCAAATATATTAAATGTCTACAAATTAAAACACGGATTGTTTTTCATTCATCTATTACAAATCCCCTTTGGTCTAAAGAGTTCGACCAAGATAGATGCTATTGTAGCAATCCCACAATGCAATTTCTTCTTTCTTTGCAAGCATTGCGGTGTACTGTAGTCTGTAGATGGTAGATATTTCGTATGTGACCCTCGTCAGCAACGCCAGCGCGTTTTTGGTGCGCCCGATTGACGTCAATCGCCGGTGTGTGTATGGATTTGTATTCACGGCCAGTAACACCTTCACGTTTTGTCTCCCGATATTGAAATATCGGCGCCCAGCCGTTCCGCTGACGCGCTCATCCGCGCGAAACAATTCACAAGCAATTAACGGCGGTGGGCAAAAAGCGAATGCTGGGAGACGAAACAAAAGACGCATTTATAATGTAGGGAATGGGAAGGACAGGGTACGGAGGACAGCACTTTTTTCGACTTTTTCTCATCAAAATAAACGAAACCAAATGAGGACAATCACACAAGTAGCAGCACGGACTCCTCGTTTTGGATACACTGAATTTGGATACACTAGAATGCTACAAGAAAAGTGACATTTCTTTAGTATCGGAGATAGTGGGTGTTAGATATTACCTATTGATTGGTTCCAACGCATTTGGTGTTGTATTTTGGGGAAGCATATTAGGTAGACGTCAGTTTGGATGATGCGAGCTATTTGTAGGATAGGGAGGGAAGGCGGGCACTAGACACCGGGATCGACAGATATGGACTTCGCATGTAGGTTAGATATGAGGACACTAGTAGAATAGACGGCACAAATCCTGGGACAACGACGGAGTACTCTCGCAGAACATGCACGTGAAATTCATTTTGATGGACAGGGAATTTGGCACAAGGTTGGTGTTATGAGGATTGCACAGCACAAAATGCGGTTGGGAGTCACTCGGATACGATAAATAATAATTTGTATGTTTGTGTATTGTTTCAAAGCTGGCTCTGTTTAGTAAAGTGTACATCACGGTTTGCAATCACGGAGACGGAATAACTCACTTGCCTACGAAATAAATATCGTGGAGCAACTGATCTCAAAAGGGAAGCGTTTGAGTATTTATACTAGCAGTCTGGGTGCGGGCCAGAGCAAAGAACGCTCTTCATTGGTCGAGAACCGATGAGAGGGGTGTTGGTTCTTAGAAGTGACTCATAATTAGCTCTGTTAGGAAAGGAAGCCATTGTTCCCATTTTCGGCAGAATGTAGCCCAACCTAGAACAGACGAAATGATAGTCGTAATATACCATGTAATATACTTTATAGTTTCCGAAATAAACCAAAACCTGATATTTCCTACCAACTTTGCCAGAAGACCCTTTCTCGGATTCCTAGCAGAGCCTAGTTCGGATCTGTTTTCTACAAGGACCCGGTCGGATCCCTTCCCGAAGAGAGCTCAGGGTGATTCGCTTGTAAGGGTTTCGGCTTTGTTTTGGGGAAAATTGGTACAATGCGTTCCATCTCCGTACAACTTTTACGACGGTAAACAGCGCTAATTTGTGTTGGGTTTGTGAAAAAGTTAAATAAAGTGACTTAATCAATCGTCCTTTCTTATTCCCTGGTCAATACAGACCTGGTAATGTATTGAGCAGATATTAAAAAATTAGTATCTTCTTCCATGTATCGTCTGTATATTATGTCCCTTTTTGGATTGCGGCTAACCTAACTTACCTTTTTTAACGACTATCACAGATAGAAGTGATAGTATCGCTACCAGGATATGGACTTAGGAACCTAGGACAAAATACTTTCTAAGCAGTTTAAGCCTCTGGCACACTTGAAACTATTTGAATACTTATTTTGAATTTACTTATGTATACTTTTACAATTTATTAATTTCACTCGTAGCGGCCTTTCATAGTGCCGGCTTCAGGCTTGGAACTTTTAAACCAAGCCTTGTCCTTGTCCTTGTGTAGTTAAATTTAAATGATTTAATCAATTCTCTTTTGGGTTGCTTGTTAACCTGACTTACTAGAGAAAATACCTCTTTAACGACTATCACAGCTGTTAATATGTTTACTGGGGCTAGTAGAAGTGATAGTACCAGGATATTAACTTGGGAACCTAAAATAAGATACTAACCACGCACGAAAAACATCTTACCACCTGGGCTACTTCACTCCGAACAGGAAGAAAGAGTTCGATTACCATTATAAGCCTGTTTATTTTTGTTTAACTTATCTATTCCGTGGAAAGAGATCTTTATACACTTTATCATTTTCTTTTAGTGGCATTTCGAACTGTCTTGAATGTCTACAGTCTTTAGGCCTAGAACTTTTATGCCTATCCTTGTCTGACCAACGGATTTAAGATTAGATGGTTTGAATCTTGCAGGCGTTTATCTCCTATTCAATACATTAGTCAGACAAGGCTAGACTCTGAAAGCATGCCACGCGTACGTACTCCGAACGTCTCCTTATAAACTATTGCGATTTAACTTATCGTACTCGTAAGATTTAGCTTTACTTAAAGCACCAATTCTGAACAAATTCATTATAAATCAACTTCATCATCACAACTATATCTTACACTGACTTGTTTATAACTTCTTTAATATTTATCTACTACAATTTTTTGTAAAGTTTATAAAGTATAACGTTCTCCATGATTCATGTTCTATTTCGAGTATATTGTTTATAAACAATCGATGGATCAATCAGCACAAGTGCCTCGAGCGCCTATAAATAACATAGACATTAACCTTAGTTAAAATCGATCGTTTCATATTTTTATAAATATTTAAAAGACGTGGCATCGTGCATTCATGATAGACAACTGACACATCTCTAAATATTTGCGTATGCAAATTCTCCAAACATACTACGTTGCAATGATTTCCCGCGCATTTCTAGAGTACACACGGGTTTTACGCACTGAAATTGACGAACGAATAATGTGCATCATATTTTATTGCCAACATGCCAGTGACATGCAGCGCAAACGTACACATCAGTTGTGAATATGTCAAACAAGTGCCATTAAACGCCTGAAATTGCTTTCATTCTACATGCATATGGAAA
The DNA here is from genome assembly GCA_027575185.1 of Mimaenictus wilsoni. Taxonomy (NCBI): domain Eukaryota; kingdom Metazoa; phylum Arthropoda; class Insecta; order Coleoptera; family Staphylinidae; genus Mimaenictus; species Mimaenictus wilsoni. The sequence goes on along the minus strand of JAODAC010044414.1, from coordinate 1,788 downwards.
AAAAACAGAGTAGTTGTTGATTGAGGTGTGTAAAATGTGCTGAATATGTTGTCTCAATTTGGTTGCGTTGTGTTTTGCCGCGTTACGGGCGTAAATTTACTATATTTGCGTACGTATAGTTTATTGATCATGAAACTTAGTCATAAAGTATAGATTAATTAATTGACTGCTTGTGTGTTCACATGCATGGTGTTTGCGTTTTCGGGGAATTTTTATTTAATTGGATGAGTTATTGGTAGTAATTATATATGAAAATTGACAATTTAATTTTAGCCCATCTGGTTAATATAAAGGACCAATCTATTTCTCATATGTTCTGGACAACCTTGGCTTACGATTACGATTGTATCGTTGCGCTGCATAGAGAAGGCATTTTATTTTAAGTGTGCCGGCGCAGGTTAGCAAACTTCTGCCAGCGCCGAAGGGTAAGCGCCATCTTTGCTTAAGTCTCCGGTGCCTAGTGCTATATAAACCCTCTGCGCGCAGCACTCTTCGTCGTTTACACCAAACCGTTTTGTACGTGCGCGTAGACATCGTAGACGTAGACATCGATATATTCATCATTAACATCAGTTCAGAGAGCGAGCAAGCAATGCCCTGTTAAATTAGGTCCCGCGTTCCAACCGGGAGTTAAATATTGATAATTAAACTGCGACTACAGCGTAACACTTTATGTGTACGATCAATTAGATTTATAAAAGATCATCTTTAAAAATATATCGGTTTCGTTCCGTAAAATGGCGATTCAGGAATTTACGAGCTTACTGATTTACTGCCACCACATGGTGGAGAAGTGCAGTTTTCGACGTAGATATATGTTAGTAACGTTAATGAAATATCTATAATCTGTTGGAAGGACCCATATATTTCAATTTACAAAGTTTCAGTTTTTATAGATCCACAATTATCCCTCTTATATGCGAAGGGCCACAGCTTCACATATCATCTAAAGAGCCGCATATCGCTCTCAAATCGCTGGATGCCAATCACTGCCCTAGAAACTCACAATTATATGCGTGGTCGCAAGCAGACATTTTAAAGCGATAAAATATATCCCGTCTGTTATTACATAGCAAATATCATCATTGGCTATGCCAAATTAATTTTTCGTATGTATGCAATGAAAGGCGGCTTTGATGAACGGTCTAACGAGTGGAAACAAGGGTTTTGAAGTAAGCTTGCGTCAAAATCATCACGCGGCCGTCGAAATCCTTTGGAGCACACTTCCTCCTTTTGAGGCAACGCATTAAAACACGTACTTTTGTTTTGTAGTCATCATGGCCTCCCATTATTAAGATTTATACATAAAGAATACGGATGGAACATGCGTTTAGTAGTTGGCGAGCGTCAAATTCGTTAAGAGCTGGTTTCAACAAGACAGTAATGAAATGCATTAACGCACGGACTTTTATTTTAGTCGTTATGGCTTCCTAATATTGAAATTTATATAATAACAAGGAGTTGGAATAAATATTTCTTCTAGTTCTGTTGTATAATGTATGTATTATATTAACAATTAAGTTATGATCTACACAACCTACGGCTAACAAAATCATACTTGTAAACAACATAAATCATTACTTGCTCGTTGTACATTATACTATTCCATAACGTACGAATGAATACCGCACGACTCGTTTGTAAACGTGTACACTTGCTGCTAGTGCTAAAACGACGTTTTGGTGTAATTAACCCTTTTAGTACCGGCGAGAAGAACGTGCCTAAGCGAAGAATACCGGGCCGAATCGGCGAATTTGCAGAGGTTTGCGAAAATGCTCGTAAAAACGA
>JAODAC010044403.1:0-11087 GCA_027575185.1 Mimaenictus wilsoni | reverse complement strand
TGTATTCTACATGTCTACCAACATGTAGAATACACCTAACAACAACGCCCGTTACAGCGAGACGACGCACTATCCAGGCATTATCCTTTAAAACCTCGGCGTCGTCCTCGATAGCGGATTAATATTCAAAGATCACTTTACTAACACCATCGAAAAAGTTCACAACCTCCTCCGTTTACTATACAAGTTTTTCTTTCTGTTTAAATATCCCGACAAAAACAATAATATGCAGAAAGCAAAGTCGTATATTTTAAGTTTACGGTTAATAAATTTTACTCTTCCAATTATTTTCGACTTCAAATATATAAAATAAATCGCCTTCCAGATCCTAAATATGGATGGTACAGGAGGAATTAAATATCCGGAGCGGACCAAACTTGAGAGCTGCGTCTGATTCATAGTGAACGGTAGCAAACATTGGTTGTTTCCATGTTAGGAGCGGATGAACCAACACTCTGCGACTTACTATCTCACAAGGAGAGGGTCACACTGTGTCCGCTGGGATTTTAATGTTAGGTGTATTCTACATGTCTACCAACATGTAGAATACACCTAACAACAACGCCCGTTACAGCGAGACGACGCACTATCCAGGCATTATCCTTTAAAACCTCGGCGTCGTCCTCGATAGCGGATTAATATTCAAAGATCACTTTACTAACACCATCGAAAAAGTTCACAACCTCCTCCGTTTACTATACAAGTTTTTCTTTCTGTTTAAATATCCCGACAAAAACAATAATATGCAGAAAGCAAAGTCGTATATTTTAAGTTTAACGTTAATAAAGTTTATTCTTTCAATTATTTTCGACATCAAATAACATAAATCGAAACAATATCAACTCCAACTAAAGACTCCTTCCATATAAAAATACAATTATCTCTCTAGCCCAAAGCAAAACATGTTTTTCACTTTCACTTCTTGCCTAATTCCATTATTTCCTTCCAACACACACAAACATAATAGCATTAAACCGGAATTTAAAATCAATCTAATTGTCAAATCGAAATTACAATCACGAAATTCCAGGCACGAGTTTAATCTTTACAAAAGTATAAAATGATTTATATGAAGTTACGTGTAAAGATCAAAGAACTGAACAAATTATTTTGAAAATAATCATCGTTTATATTGTGGCTTTTAAGAAGACTCCGTGCGGAAATTGCTGGTAATTATTTTAAAAAGAAAAGGAAGAACTAAATATAAACGTAAAATGTAAACGCGTGAAACTAAAATTGTACTAATTACAAGTAAAGAAAATTAAGGCTTTGAGGCTAAGGAAATACGTAATTAAAGTTGACACTGTCAGTGGTTGACATTATTACAAAGTAAAAAAAATGTGGACAATGACAATGGCAATAGCAAACAAACTCGTAATGGTAATTGCAACGGTGTTCATAATAGCAAAATTTGAGGCTGTGGTTAAGAAGTTGAGGTTGAATAACCTAAAAAATGAGAATAGCCTCAAATTGTCTTAAATTATTTCGTATATTCGGAAAAGGTGTAATAACAGGAAGTAGAACAAGCCGATGGAATATTTTTGTTGGTGTGTACAAATTTGTGAACTAATATTTCAAGAAAACAATAAAACAGATTGATGTTAAGTTAAAAGTATTAGTTTAAGGCTGCATCCAAACCCTACAATGTTAGAGATGAATTGGAGTGTGTTCCGTTTTTCCGAAACTATTCTTAGCTGTTGACTTTTTCAATATTTTTTACTACGCTTTCCATTGTTAAATTAATCATTTATAACCCATAAAGGATCGTAAATATAGTGTCCCAAGTCTGAAATATAATATTTTTCAGTGCTTCAACGTAAGTTGGGATAGGCATTGTCCATTAATTGCTTCCGGAAATGCAAACCTAGTGTTGTGAACGGCAACATCAACCCGCGAATTAACGCGAATCTTTTATTTTCAGCTTTAACTATTAATTTTTCCAATTTAATTGAAGGAAAAAAAAAATACAAGTTAAGATGGATTCTTATCCATAGTGAATAATTTTCCTCAAATTTCTCTTAAACTAGTTTAACGGTATTCATAGTAATATTTCGTATATTCGGAAAAAGTGTAATAACAGGAGGTAGAACAAGCCGATGGAATATTTTTGATGGTGTGTACAAATTTGTGAACTAATATTTCAAGAAAACAATAAAACAGATTGATGTTTAGTTAAAAGTATTAGTTTAAGGCTGCATCCAAACCCTACAATGTTGGAGATGACTTGGAGTGTGTCCCGTTTTTCCGGAACTATTCTTGGCTGTTGACTTTTATAGTATTTTTTACTACGCTTCCATTGTTAAATTAATAAATTACAGCCCATAAAGGATCATAAATATAGTGTCCCAAGTCCGAAATATAATATTTTTCAGTGCTTTAACGTAAGTTGGGATAGGCATTGTCCATTAATTGCTTCCGGAAATGCAAACCTAGTGTTGTGAACAGCAACATCAACCCGCGAATTAACGCGAATCTTTTATTTTCAGCTTTAACTATTAATTTTTCCAATTTAATTGAATGAAAAAAAAAATACAAGTTACGATGGATTCTTATCCATAGTGAATAATTTTCCTCAAATTTCTCTTAAACTAGTTTAACGGTATTCATAGTAATATTTCGTATATTCGGAAAAAGTGTAATAACAGGAGGTAGAACAAGCCGATGGAATATTTTTGATGGTGTGTACAAATTTGTGAACTAATATTTCAAGAAAACGATAAAACAGATTGATGTTTAGTTAAAAGTATTAGTTTAAGGCTGCATTCAAACCCTACAATGTTGGAGATGAATTGGAGTGTGTCCCGTTTTTCCGGAACTATTCTTGGCTGTTGACTTTTAGAGTATTTTTTACTACGCTTCCATTGTTAAATTAATCATTTATAACCCATAAAGGATCATAAATATAGTGTTCCAAGTCCGAAATATAATATTTTTCAGTGCTTCAACGTAAGTTGGGATAGGCATTGTCCATTAATTGCTTCCAGAAATGCAAACCTACTGTTGCGAACAACAACATCAACCCGCGAATTAACGCGAATCTTTTATTTTTAGCTTTAACTATTAATTTTTCCAATTTAATTGAATGAAAAAAAAATACAAGTTACGATGGATTCTTATCCATTGTGAATAATTTTCCTCAAATTTCTCTTAAACTAGTTCAACGGTATTCATAGTTATCACTGGGCAATGACTGTGAATACTGATTTCAATCATTCTAGTAACGTTCCCCTTGTAATATTTCCCTACTACTACAGATTTCTCGAAGACTGTTTTGTCGATATGTATCATCATTTTTTATTATCATGATTTATTATTAACATTTAGAATAATCTCGCCTGGGAAATGACTAAAAATATCAATTATATAAACCTCATTTACTTTTCCGACTCGAGATACGAACAGAAAAAAAATGCTCCTTTTTCATGGTTTCGTGGACTACCCATGCGATGCAAATTATTGTAGACGTTAAAGAGAGAAGTAGATGTTTCGGGTATAAAAATGTGACTAACTTTATTAAACATAATTCTTAAAACGAAAGTTTATCTTAATCTCGCCTCCGCCGACGACTTTGAGCGGGAGAAGGCCGATAACACCCTCTAACTCTCTCCTGCCCACAAGGTGCCTCTTTGCTACATACATGCAGCTGGGCACACTTGGCCGTGATAAGATGTTTTCCAGACGCTTAAGGCGCCAAACGCTTCGTGCATCTATTTAAACCTACCCCAAGAGCGTCCTGTGTCTCTATGTTCTCTTTATTAACCACTTGACGACTCAGCGCTTACAAAAAACGTGAAAAACATGTGGTGCAGACTAAACTGCTTAAAACTTCTTTCACGCCAAACTAAATAAAGATAATTTGGCGACAAATATAAAAAAGGGCTCAAACTTGTCTCGCTGTTCACATATGTCAAAGGTCGTCGAAGGCTTAATCGGAGGATGTCTCGTATTCCCGAAACTGTCCCATGATTCTTGACTTTTCGAGTATGGTTTATTAGTTTAATTGTAAATTCACGTATAAACCGTAATCAGATTACGCGGTATGTGTTAATGGGCCTATTTGAAAATCATATTTGTGTTTATATTCTTTGAAGTAAACTGCAGGTAACTACAGGCATTCTGTTAAATAAGAAATTCGTAAATTTCGTTTACAGAATTCCGGTGTTCCGTTTAGGACATTTTAGACGAGTTTAAAAAACAGAAAAGCATTTTAAATACAAGAGAAATGAATGTTTCTGTTAATTTTATTCGAATGTTTCTTGTGAAATAGGATTCTTAAGTAAAAAACGGTTAGAAATTTCCATTTCCACGATTGCGTACACATATACGCAAGTCACAAACATGACTTACAATTTGCTTCCCTTTGTCAAAGGTCGTCGAAGGGTTAATCGGAGGATATCTCGTATTCCCGAAACTGTCCCATGATTCTTGACTTTTCGAGTATGGTTTATTAGTTTATTTATAAATTCACGTATAAACCGTAATCAGATTACGCGGAATGTGTTAATGGGCCTATTTGAAAATCATATTTGTGTTTATATTCTTTGAAGTAAACTGCAAGTATCTACAGGCATTTTGTTAAATAAGAAATTCTTAGATTCCGTTTACAGAATTCCAGTGTTCCGTTTAGGAATACAATTTTAGACGAGTTTAAAAAACAGGAAAGCATTTTAAATACAAGAGAAATGAATGTTTCTGTTAATTTTATTCGAATGTTTCGATTTAAAAACGGTTAGAAATTTCCATTTCCACGATTGCGTACGCATGTACGCAAGTCACAAACATGACTTAGCTTCCCAATGTCAAAGGTCGTCGAAGGCATGCCCGAGTATTGCGTGTGCGCACATTACAAACGCAGTCGAGCGTCTTCTTCGTCTTTAATCCTCGATGCCGAGGGTACCGATGCCATCGTCGCCGCAGTATCATAGCGCGTGTAAAACGTGGAAAGCCTAGACCTAGGCGAGCCTAGTTTGGTAAAGCCACTAGCACTAGCACTGGCACTGGCAATAAGTAATCGTAAAGTATGGCCAACGCAAAAGGATTGACTGCGATTACCATCCCACAGCGAGCCAAACGTTTGCGCCGTGCGATACCTGAGCGAAAACCAAACCAATCCGGGGCATTGCCCGGTTTTCCATGCGTGCGCGCACATTTATTTCACATTTCATGCGTTCCGACGGCGGCGCAGGCACTTTGCCGCTCTTGTCGACACGAGCGAAGAAGAGAAGCAAACACGGCCCTCCTCGAAAGGTATACAGTGACTTAAGTCACCACATTCGTGTGTCCGGCGAACATGCGCCAAACATTCACATCCAGCTGTGAAATGCTGGGGCACTTTACTTTACTTTACACATGCGCCCGAATGAAGAATAGAATCGTAATAATAGATAACGCGGTTTCTGTATTGTGCACAGAAATGCACAAATCCCCATTGAACAGTAAACAATAATTCAATGAACAATACCAATTCCGATATATTTGTGCAATATACACTTGAGTATATTTGTTTGTATCGTTTCTAGGAGTAGGTTCAGTATGAACTCGATGAAGCCATGAAGTCATGTCGAAAACGAAGTGGAGTAGAAGTAATCCGGTGCAAGACGCGCGGGCGATGATTGTGCGCATGCGTAAATTACCCGCCTGTGGGTAACGTACGCATGCGTATTGCGAAAACGCGACTCAGGACGACGTTGTGTGCGGCACCGGATCACACAATCAGCGGGTGCAATGGAGCGCGACGCGGCGCGTCGCCGATTATTCACACGGTGCCCATTTGATTTTTCACGCGTTTAAGACTTGCCGTTCCTTCTTTTTTTGGCTCAATGAATCCATCGCGGCGGGCGGCCAAACTCAAGCGTCATCCGATTGATCGGGTTTACAAATCCGACGTCCGGTCACCGCACAGACAGGCATATAAAGCTCGATTCAAGAGTCAATGGGAAAAAAATCACGATCAAGGTTATGTTACTCGATTGACGGCTTGGGTGTGGCTAAAATGGCGTTAAATTGGTTAATTTAAGTCATGAGAAACTACAATGCCAAGAAAAAAGACTAGAAAAGGTTTTGGTCATCATTAATAGATTTGCTTTAATTGAATTTTACCTTGACTCAATGCAGGTTTATCATAACCTAATGTTAATTTTGTAAATTATAGTAGTGTTCAAGTCCCGCCAGGTGGCGCAGTGGTATGGGCGATGACTACTGACCAAGAGCTCCCGATTCGATTCTCGGAGGGGATGCATAGTGAAGTGAATTCCTCTTAGCACAGAAAATACATTTTTTGTAGAGGAATGTACATTGTACGAAAATAAACTAAATTTGTAAAACGTTGATAAAAGTATGTGTGTATCTTCTGTGCTAATTAATAAAAATGTTTTACCAACAGCCGACAGGGAATTCCATCAATTATAGATAGATAGATAGATAGATAGATAGATAGATAGATAGATAGATAGATAGATAGATAGATAGATATATTTTAACGGCTAACCTAACCTAACCTAACCTAACCTAACCTGACCTGATCTAATTTAACCTAATCTAAGAGGCATGATCTAATATAACCCAACTTCATTAGATTTAATCTATATTAACATATAACTAATCTAACTTATTATGATCTAATGGTAACTTGATTGAACCTTAATTAACCTGTTTTGTCGTATGTTTTCTAACAGAACTGAGCTAATCCAACCTCACATTTAATCCGACCTAGGCTAACGTAGTCCAGCAGATCTCATCTCATCTAACAACACAGACTGGAGCTATCCTAACTTAACCTGGCTTAACAAAATGTAAGCTGATCTAACGTATTTCACCCCTTGGCATACGTATAAGAGCATAACTAGTTGTGGTACAGATAAAATCGTGTGTTCTGGCTCAGAAATCCGCGGACTCTATGAGGGCGCTCATGTCAGGCCGCCATCACTACTGTTAGATGTTAAACCAAGTTTTTTATAACTGGACTGTTAAAAGTGAGCTCCTACAAGCATGAGCCACAACAAGGTGTTCTCTAAGGCACTAAGCAGTCTATTATTGTAAGCACTATTACAATAAAAGTACACATCGGGTGCATCTGTAACAAATCAGTGTATCAATCTGTCTTCAAACCCTCTACGTGGCACCAACGCTTACAGAGGCTGAGATAGCTTCAATAATCCTTAAACATAAGGATTAAGTCCTCCATCAGGGCATCAACTATTTTCATGGTCCTTCAAATCGAATCTCCAACTATTTTCATATAGCATATACCTACTATACTCAAACTTGATCTATTCTAACATAAACTAACTTCCTAATCTCAACGACAACCTTATGCTCAAACTAATATACCTTCCAGGCCTAACATCAGCCCCTGCGCAAGAAATGAAATGTCCACATGAAAATGTCCTGAGAAAGTAAGTGCCTACAAGCAGGAAACATAAACAAGCGTAAAACTGTAACCTCAAACAGCGAGGTCTTGGTCTTAACCTAACCTGTCTAAATGTAAAATAACTCGCAAAGGAATCGCCATCGATTTGTCAATAATTTTTCATGCCTGTATCGCTTTCAATGGGCCGCTGTCAAACGCAGGACACACAATGAGACACTCATTATTCTTTTGTGTGGTTTCTTGCCGGCGCTGGTTCGCACTGGCCAAGCGAATAAATAGACTTAAGTCAAGTCCGCGACTTTAGCTAGCCTAGCAAGCAAGGTACGTACAGTAAGTTTGCATTATGCGAACATACGTGCGCGCCTATTTGCACGTGCATTTGCGCAGCATTCGCTTCCCACTATTTAGCACACCATTAAGGGGCTTAGAATTGAGGTTATACCGGCCCGCATAACCGTTCCGATTTGCAAAAGGCAGCGGACGTGGTTCCCATTGCAACTGGTTTTGTCCCTGCTGCCAACTGTTTCGTTTCGAAGCGGTGACGTTGACATAACAAATTGTTCGCTGCACTCGAACCGAGGAGCCGAGCACACATTTTCAATTCAAATTTCATTCGCCGCTACAAGAGTACACGCGCATATACAGTGCACAGTTTGCGCTTGAGGTTCCTTGCCGCTCTTTGTTCGTGCGTTGACAACCAATAAAACATCGGTGTGTGTAGGCAACATACAGCACGCACGTACACACGCGTACCCGCGCAAAGGGGGCAATCGAGTGAGGTTACGTTTAGCAAAAATGCGCTGCAAAGCGAGGAATTATTGAGAGTGGTCGCGGAGCGAAGGACGAGAGCATGGCGGTGCGTGTAAGGGGAGAGAAAAACGAGCAACGCCGTACGATTAATCACAACGCGAATAATGTTTGCGTTATTAAAAACGACGTTAATTTATTACAGCCGTGCGCAAAAGCGCACGACGCGCAACAGCTTGCAGTGTAATTACGATGACTCTAAACGCATTAGCACATTACGCCATTAACTATTCGCTGGGAAAAAGTTCGGTTTGAAATCTTTTTAGTTGATTCTATACATTCTATATAACTTTATTATAACGTATAAACCATTACATAAACAGTACAATTATATTTAGTTAGCGTTCATTATTGTTTTTTTCGTTCAACGCCAATTAGGTTAACATGTTACAACTGAATAATTCATTTCTATAAAATTTTAGTATCAGCTGCATAGCTTCACAACGTTCATGTAGAATTTCAAATAAAATATTTGAAATTGTTATTTTTAGAACATAAAAACTACGACCTAATATTTTTGAACGAATATGTAACGCTCAAAAATATTAGATTCAGGCGAAAGTCAACTTTGATGTCAAATATCTCAAAAAAATTTCAAAATATTTATATGATTAGTAATAAAAATGATAATAGCACTATCTATAAATGCCGTCTGAAGTTTTCATAGAAAAAAATTGAAAATTGTGATCTCTATGATGAAAAATATGGAGGAACTGAAAATAGACATAAAAATTCACACCAAAACTACTTTCAGGAAGATGTTAACTTTGGCCTCAAATATCTCGGAGACTATTTATGTTTTTTAAATTCTGATAAATGTGGGCGATAGAAAAACTCTCTGACAATGTTATCTACATTTTTCATCAAAAAATATTGAAAATTGTAGACGCTACTTTCAAAATTGTAAACCAAACCAGTTTATGTAACTAAACCGTATAATATCAATACTCTAAATAATTTCAAAGACAAATATCTCCTCAATTAATTAAAATATTTAATATTTACAAAATAAGGACTACTAATAATTAACATCATAATGTTTCGGATTTTGTTTAATTTATTTTATTGATATTTGTACTTTTTACGAGCAAAACTTGCTGAATTTTCCAATTATATTCATAACTATATTAAACTGAACTTTGCTGTCATATAACTTTGATAATCATTAAAATATTCACATTCTGTGAAATTGGGTCGAATGCTAGAGTATTCAAGAATAGTACTTTAAATTTACGTAATTTTCCGAGTAAAATTTGAAGGTCCACATTGAAAACAAATATGAGAGAGCATAAAATATATTTTGTGAATAAAATCATAAAAATAGATATAATTAAATTAATAATATTAAGCTCCCTTTTCATCGATTAGATTAAAATTTGAATAGAAAAAATCACTTTGAGTTTATACCGCATCGTAAAAGGCGCATTAATGGAATACAGCCGCAAATATTAATGACGTTAATTAAGGCGATGAATAGTCGACACGATGAGGGGCTAATTGGCATTCGTCACAAGCGCGCCATCGTCAACGTCACCGCGCTTCAGGCGCTCAGAAATAAAAGAAAATGAAGTTGGGGGTAAAAACGATCGTACTCTTAGGCGCATTAATGCAAGCGCCCTACATTAAGTAGATTTTTAATTATGCAGCCAAGCATACATCACTTTGATGGCTACTCTACCCTAGAGTCTGTGCGCTGACCTTAGAAAAATGAAAAGAATATACAACGCAAAAACATTTTGCGCACACAAACTGGACTTGAGGGTACAATAAACAGTAAATAATATTATGATGAGCATGACTTTTTAGTGTAAGATGCGAATAATTGCATTGATTACAAATTTAATTCGTTTTTTTTTTGTACGTTGATGATTGGTTAATGATTGTATTGAGTTTGGTAATGATTTTAAAGTGAATCGACACTTTCTGATCTTTACTAATGCAAAATTACTTATTGTTAGCATAAATTAGTGTAATTTAATAAAGTTATTTTTCATGCCATCATATATTCGGTTTTTTTATGAAGACAGTACTGGTATCGCCATCTATCAGCCATTTCTAGAAGTTTAAAACGTGAAATTGCCCTATTTGTATTGTTTAAATTGCCACAAAACCACACAACTTCCGCGTGCTGTAATACATCTTATTATGTTGGACATGAGGCGTTCTGCGCTTACATAATGCGCACGTTTTGCATAATTTAACGCTTTTCCAAACCGGAGGCACCGAATCGCAGAAAATCAAAGAGAATCGAACGTTAAATTACCGTCTGCGCCGATGCGATGCGATCGCTGCCGCCATCAAGAAAAACACAATTTTCGAGCGGGCAACCGAGGCGCAGATTGCAGCACAGCATCATCATCAATGCTTATCTCGTAACTCGAGGTACTCACGACGCTGCTGTCAGCATCTCTGAGCATCTTCGAAAAACGTGCGCGTGCACCGCCGGCGCAGATGCACAATTTTCAGCATGTAAAACATTGGAATTTCGTTGGAACGGTACCTGCTATTAATAAAATATCGCCGACGAAGGTTTATTATTGCTGCGGGAAAATCAAACAAGAGACAAGGGAAAAATGCAGGTTTGTTTTCAAACACTCAAGTTTGATCACATTAATTGAAGAAGAAATTTTTACAAAATTAAGAAAAATACGTCAACAATACCTCTATGTATGTGCAATTCCTGGCCATGGCATTGTGGATGTTGCGAACGGCGTGGCAATTTTGAGCCTTTATTTATATATGACGTCAAGTTGCTTAGTCCATTCCTAAGTTTATATATTATTTCGGTAAAGTGGAGGAATTCGTCACACGTCAATAATCTCTGGGCCATTAAAAATGAAATATATAAACACAAGACATCCAGAGATTGTAGAAGTGGTTGCGACGGGCTGGCGCCTTGCATACGTCTGGT
>JAODAC010044381.1:0-11090 GCA_027575185.1 Mimaenictus wilsoni | reverse complement strand
TGCATCGTTGTCGTTTCGTCGTTTATTAGTGTGCAGTGATCAAGAGAACATTTCGAACAATATTTCCATAGATTTTGATTTAACACGCGTTTTATTCATCAGATTTTATTAATTATCTCGGAAACTATTGCGAATTGGAAATTTTTGTATCAGAGTTTTCTTCTTAGAATTGTTTTCTTGTTTTCTTAGAGTTTTCTTGTTAGAATCTATTCGTGGTTTTTCGATCCTCCACCTTACACCAAACACCCTGTATATATACATATAAATCGCTCAATTTGATCTGGCCCGCATTGTCAGATGAAAATTGAAACTTGGCCCTATACTGAAAAAAGTTGCCCACCCCTGGTGTAGGACAATGGGCAGTATATCTATTTTATACAATTGATATTTTGTATCTTTGTTCTTCTAGATTAATGTGTTGTGTGAATGATGATGTCTAATGTGTTCATTTAGAATCGTATGTCTTGTTTGCGAATGTTTACGTATAGATAATGTTGTCGCGGTCAGTAGCAGAGATCCGGAATTCCAAATAAATGCATTATCTTCCGGACTCTTGCTACTATGACATAATGCGTATTTAGAATTAAGTGATTAGTATGTAGCGTTAGGTTTAGAGTTAGAGAATAAAGTCAGTTGTTACACGGATCCCGCACTGTCCACTTCGTGATTCATCCCTGTACTCCGCTGTCTTACAAACGGCGTAACAGTTGTCACCGATCACGTGTGTACGACAAGGTCACTTTTGAGCTCACAGAATATAGCATCAGCATATTTCTGCTACAGGACTAACAGGGTTTTGGTTTTAGGCGTTTAAAACGACGTCGTTTTGTTCATTCAGAACTATTTTCTTTAGTTTTTTTTTTGAATGCTTATTGAGTTGCTTACCACATTTTCGACCACATTTTAGAATAAAATATTTATTAAACGTGAATTTGACCAGTAGTGAATTAAGCTCAAAGAGGTACCCTAAGTATTTTATGTTTGGTGGACCCTAAAAATGATTGTTGCTATTACGAAAGTATTATAACAGGTAGCAGTGGTTATAACCATTTTTGGTGCAATAAGGCTCGTTGTACTTTAATGTTTCTTCCAATAATTGAAAATTTATAAAATTACATGCCAAAACTTTTTGTCAATTTTCCTATATAGGCAGATGCAAATGGCTGTGCTAATTACAAAAGTTACATTACATCCACGTTTTCATAAAGAAACTGACTTTTTCAGTTAAAATATAGTCATGGCATAAAGGTACGATGGTTTTTAAACTACAAAAACGTAAATTAAATCCCTAAACTCCGGCGAAATAGAAATTGCACTGTTGTTACTTGAACGTTTATTAAAAGGTCATAATTTTGTCGCCTTTATTTTTTTTATATCGTACGATTGGGAGAATATCTAACTACAAAATTATCTGTCAAAAAGTGTTTCGTGCATTTTGTATCTTCCTTTTGCGATAAGTGTCTGATATATGCTGATACAAATGGAGTTTTTATCATCTTAAAGACTTTCACATTGATTTTTAGGATTTTTAGGATGAGCAACTTTGCTTTTTCTTCGTACAAGTGTTTTGTGTATTTCTTCTTTGCACCTCAAAAACTATCTATTAAAACAATTTATATGTAGCATATATTGATGAAAACGGCTCGTATAATTAGAAATATTATTTTCATTCACCGTTTTATAAAAAAATGCCATCAAAACGAATTTTCCTGGTTCAAATATAGTCCAATTTTGATAACGTTGCATAGAAACTACAAAAAAAATCGATTAAGCTTCTATATCTCGTTGAAAACAGTAGTTTTCTTATTGTTACTAGTAAACGAATAATAAAAAACTTAGAAGTCTAAACAGTTTTTAGCGAAGTCAAAAATTCATTTAAAGATTTTGTTTTTTATATCACACAACTGTTCTTTGCATTCTCTCTAACTACAAAACTATCTAGTTATATTTCGAAACTACTATTACGCAAATGGTGCTGATAATATACTAAACCATTTTAATAAATAAAATCCTGTTAGAATCGGATTTTCTGGTTGAAATATACCCAAAATCTGTATAACGTTGTGTTGAAACTACGAAAAAACTCGATTAAACTCCTAAATCTCAGCGAAAATACAAATTGCAGTGTTTTAGCTAAACGCATAATAAAACGACGTCGTTTTTGCCCTCCCGGCGCTTTTTTCGCCCGCCCCAAGCAAGAGTCGCTTTTCGGCTGTTTCTTTTTATACGCTTTTTTATATCATACAAGTGTTCGGAACACTTTCTCCGACTGCAAAACTTGCCTCGTGAATGGGGCGGCGAAAACAGCACTGAAACTAACTGTCAAGAGGGTGGTCGACCCAAGCAGGAAGTAACGTATCTTGCGTAACGGCCCTGCATACGCCCTGCTGTGCAGAGCTGTTAGGCAGGATCATCATTATAAATTTAACCTTTCCATGGTGCGAGGAGTCCTTCGAACCAGTCGGGTCGGCGGCGGGGATGGATGACCGCCTCGCGAAGCAGCTGCACGCCGACGTCGAGGCCGACGCAGTCCGCCCAAGTAATGTGGGACGCATTACTTTTTTTCGTCACAATCTCGCGTGTAATTAAGTCGGCCGTTTCGCGCCATTCGCTCGAGTATCCTTCGAAGTCGCAGAGTGCGGGCCGCACAAGGACCGGCGTCGTTGTCGGGTGGCTTGACGTTGCCAAGTCGGCAAAAGAATGCGTCCTGTTGCGATTATCTTGATCCACATCCTTGCCATCCTGTGTATTCGACGAGGAAATTTCACACTCGCTTTTCTTGCCACCACTTAGGTTGGTTA
The DNA here is from genome assembly GCA_027575185.1 of Mimaenictus wilsoni. NCBI lineage: Eukaryota > Metazoa > Arthropoda > Insecta > Coleoptera > Staphylinidae > Mimaenictus > Mimaenictus wilsoni. Next base: position 8,289 of record JAODAC010044381.1, on the reverse strand, counting down.
TATCTATTTGTAGGTTTAAATGTTTCCTGGAAATTATCATAAAACAATAAATTTATTCATACTACTAGCGCCATCTATACTTAGATGATGTTACTAAATAAAAACTAAAACTAGATAGCGATAGTATCAAATCAATATGTTTATGTCAAAAAGTGGAACTAAAATGTAAAATTCAAACTTTATTCTAAAATATCTTCTAATCCACACATTCTAGAATTCCCATTCGTATAGTAATCGATTCTACATTAAATGTAGATTGTTATGCTATAACCACTTACACAGAGGCGTACTGTTGTCATTGAGAAATATGGCGAGAAAACTCGAGTTTTCCGAAAAAGTGTGGTTTTACAATTTACATGTTTATTCATACTTCCAATAATCCGAGAATTATGAATAATATACCAATCGATTCTCTATAAAATTTACTACAAACTTGTTTGTTTAGTTACTTAGATAAACTGATAAAAATTGAGTATAATAATGGCAGGTTTCGTTGACAGAAATAGTACTCGATTATTGTACTGTATTTTTCTCAATGACTACTCGACCTTTCGGCATAAATGCATATATCAAATCAAACTACATTTAATGAAGAATCTATCACCACAAGAATTAGAATTCTATAATATGTAGATCTGGAAATATTTTAGAGCAAATTTCTTGTCGCTGCGTCGTTCCTCTTAAAGTCATCTTAAGTCCTCTTAAAGTAATTTAAAATTCTTACGATTGAAGTAAATTTGTAGATGAAGCTAGATTTGGGTGTGGGCTAGGATTTTTGTTGTTAATCCCCTTGGCCGATGTTTTTACATGTCGTTTCGGCGGTGTATTCGCATTGCTTTGATTAATTCTCCTCACGATCTTCGGATACTTATCGAAACGAGTGTAGTAGAAGCTAATATAATCCAACAGAATCATATCCAGATCGACGTTATCGCACAGCTCGTATTGATTAGTCAATTGCGCTTCAGCGACAAGGGCATTCGCCGTATCAAATAAGCCAGAGTCACGCATATATCCCTCCATCAGATACAAAAGGTTCCTCTTCCGTTCCTTGTTTTCATTCTTCTCCTTTTACACCAATGTTTCCCGAGAAAAGAACGAAACATGTTACGGTTACATACTACAGACTATCGTATGAAGTATACAGTTTCAATGATGTCAATATTAATACAGTAATATAATACGTTTTCCTTCGTTTTTCCTACTTTCACACGCACAACGAGGCTTAATTTCACGAATTTTTCGCAGGATATGTGGGATATGATGCGTTAAGTAACTTACAAATTCTTTTGCCGTCATCCGACTCGTGACACTGGTGCTGTTGTTTTTAGGTAGAAGAAACTCCATGTTTTTCTCTTTATTTTACCAAACTTTGTGGCGTAAATAATGAATAAGTGAATAGCAGCTCGGTTAGAAAGTGGTAAATAATAAACAACTGGCACTGTGTTTCGATTAAACATCACGTGGGCACGTTGCCCTGGAGTTTAACCCTCAACGTCAGGCGGTTTCCAAGTTTTCCGTTAGTGCTGTAGTGGCCGGCGGAATAGGATTGGCTAGACCTCGACGGGGACGAGGACGTGGATGTGGTTACAAACATTAAAATTGAAATGAGATCAGAGCTGCTTGGGGAGTCCCTGAACGGCATCCAGGGGACGCACGTCCACGTTGTTTATTTTTTCCAACTTGCACCAATGTAATATCAGGGGTGTTACTTTAATAATATTGCAAACAATTGAAATTGTAAATGGGTACAAGAAGATGAAGTAAAACTGAAATGGATGGTGGAAACTTATATTTACTTATATTTATAATTAAAACTTTTAATGGTTTTAGGAATTATTATTTTAGAATTATTATTGTGGACATACTTTTATTTCTTTCTTTTTTTCTTGTTTGTTGGATATAAATTACTTCAATATGAAAACATAAAATTATTAATTTCAAAGTGCGAAATTTAATTTCATTTCTTTGCATTTCTTCAAGAAAATGATCACCAACCATAGAAAAAAAAACTATTAACAGACACCTAAGAAAATACGGAAACAGGAGTTATTTAGAAACCGCTGGGGGTCGCAGTGAGAGCGCTACAATCGCTTTTATTTTGGTTAGAGCCGCATATTTTTTAATAATTAGCTTGATAATTTATTTTGCATAATATTTAAACATTGCGGTGGCTGATAACTTTGATATGATACTTTAATTTGCTTTTAAAATTATTAAATCTTAAGATATTTATAAAACGATCCAAGAACAGACCAACGCGAGCGCCCTCAGTAAGGCAATCGTAGAGGTCGCCAATTTTAAAATTAACTTGAACATCTGTCTCAGAATGAATCTATGCAGATATTCAATTCTCAATTATTGCCATACAGAAACTTATATTAACTACGACTTTACTTTGAATTCAGTGATTTTTCCTAGAAAAAAAAAATTAAATGCAAATGGTTTAAAAAATGTTAACTTATATTTTCATGACTCATAAAAACTCATATGCCTCAAAAAACTGAGCTTTACCATAGTGTAAACTCAAACTTTTCTATGATTTACTACATCGATTAAGCTTAACTTCGGCTTGCAGTCGTTTTTGCACAACGGGAAAACCACGAAAGCACCCCCCATCGATAATACATTCCAGCGGTGGTCGCCGGCGCACAATTTGTACGATGCATGTTTATCGCGCGTATGAAAAACCCCTTCGACTGTCTGTCAGGGGGCTGTAACAAACGACTCCTCTCGGTGCCGCCGCGGCATTAGTATAATGCGGCACGAAGCTGGCAGCAAAGCTAGCAAAAAGTATGATTGATTTATTGCGTTTTGTCGACAACGAACGTGCCGACGACGATGCTATTTGCACCGCCCAACCCCAACGGGGTACGATACTTTTCACTTAGTCTCCTCGACCGTCTCTTCGCTGCAGCACTGCAAGTACCGTCATTCAGCATCTAGAAATACGAACCGGCAAGTCGAAACACTGAAAACAAGACGCCGAAAAGAAGTTATTGCAAATACCGCGCGGAAGCATTGAGATTGATTACATCTTTTTTCCGGAGTGGTAAATTCAAATATATGTTGGAATAAATTCGTACAGGTTTACAGTGTAATAACTTGTTTCTGGTGCATTATATAAAAAATCCCAAATATTTTCAATTTAGATCAAGATAAAGTTGTATAGAATTTGGTAGCATGGGGGTGGAAGAGGATCCATTGTGCAAATGCCAACTCGTTGCGAACCTTATCCTTAAATTTAACCGAAATGGCCCATGAGGAAAATTAAAATTCTTCCACGAATAACCGAGGATCATGTAAAACGCGTCGAAAGCCGCTTGCATTCAAAATGTTTATTTGGAAATTATTTTAATAAATAACTTCAAAACGACATATATTGTTTTGAATATGTGTTTAATTAAATTTTAACTGGAATAAGAAGGAGATGGAAGGGAATATATTAAAAATACTTGTTTTTAATAAATCCTGTTTTAAGGAGTGTTTTCTGAAAAATTCAAATATTTCCAATATTCTTCAATTTTGTTGAGGCGCAGTGCCCTCATTACAATTATCGTTGCAAGCATCAACTTTTCTTCTTTTCGACTAAGTTAAGAAAATTACACTGTCTTTATTAGTTTGGCTGGAAAATATAATTTTGTGAAGCATATTTTCTAAAAAATTTAAAAATTTCTAATATTCATTAATTTTGATCAGACGTACTGCCTTATTAACAAATAATACATTCTGAAGTATGACCTCATTAGAAGCACCAACTATTCTTCTTTTCGAATGAGTTAGGAAATATCAGCTAACTTTCTTAGTTCGGCAGGCAAATTCAATTTTCCAAAGCATGTTTCTTGAAAAATTAAAAAATTCCCTATATTCACCAACTTTGATAAGACATAGTGCCTTGTTAATAAACAATACATTCTAAAGAATAACGACATTAGAAGCATCAACTTTTCTTCTTTTCGATTGTGTTAAGAAAAATCGGCTATCTTTCTTTGTTCGCCAAGAAAATGTAATTTTCCAAGGCATGTTTCTTGAAAAATTCAAAAATGCTCAATATTCACCAACTTTGATAAGACGCAGTGCCTTCTTAACAAAAGATACAGTCTGCATACTGGCGTTATTAGAAACAAAGGTTTTAAGATAAATCAGCTATCTTTATTAGTTTCGTTACAAAATACATTTTTTTAAAGCATTTTTTCTGAATGAATGAAAAAGTTTCGTCCAAATGATCACCAATCACTCCGATTAAGTTTTACATCTTCTAATACATTATTCTATGGGCACAACAGTTACTTATGCTTCTCTATCTAATATATTTCTCTAGTTTGAATTTAGTATTAAGTTCTCATACCGCTTCAGGGTCTATTTAAACCTTTTTTTCTGTTGGCAACAAGAAAAGTTAGTGAAAAACGTATTTACTTCTCAACTCTCCTCATTTATATAAAAAAGAATAGTCAATAACTAAATTACAAAAAAAATCTGATTAAAATATGCTTTATTGAGTTCCACTCTTCTTCTAGTTTGTCTCGACTTGACGACAAAGTAAATCCCTGGAAGTAAGTTCAACTAAAAAGTCTTCTGCCCTATAGAGCAGGAACAAATTTCGCTTCCTTCAAGCAGAAAACAATTTCAAATATGTAACTACTATTTTATGAGTTACAAGAGTCACACAGCGCTGAAGGAAAGGAAATTCTACAGCTGAATACTGACAAAGTTAATAAAATGTCCACCCAACGAGAAAAAAAACAGGCCTACTCTTCGTTTTACTTTCCTCATACTATCCTTTCTAGTTGGAAATGATATAATACGCAATTTTTCCGTTCTTTACTTCATTATGACATACTTTCATTACATTTAACATTCTTTATTTTCTAATTTAGAAAAAAATCCAATTTCATCTCAAGTTGCAAAGTTATGAACTCCGCCTTAATATATTCCATCTGAAAAAAAGGCTTCTTGCGTAATCGTATTCCGAGGAAAAATCAACAAAGTAACTTAATTTCACTCAGCACAATTGATTGTTAATTAGAGCTCCCAAAAGGCGCATTTTCGCGAACGCACAACGCCGACGACGAGCTAATCAGGCTTGTACTTAGCGCAAACTTCCGGCGCGTATTTCCCGCCCATCATTGTTTTCCGTCTTGCGTTTGCCGGATGGGCACGCCGCTGCCGCCGCCCCTCCGCCCCTCCGAATGAACGCAATTGTACGGCGTGTTACTGACGGTCGGCCGACCGTGACCCCTTTCGGCGGGTTCAAGCGACGAGCGACATATCTCCTCTCCTCTCCTCTCATCGTTATTTTCTAATTTCGCGCAGCTGATCCACCGCCATCGTCAAAGCTATAGCCGCCCCCGTTTGACGGGGTATTCAGGCATTTTCGTCATTCTCGTATAAACTAGTGATAATAGGCAGTGGCGTCTCGTCTGTAAGGGCACAATTCGTAAAATTTGATAATTTTATTGTCACGATCGAGGAGTTTGAGTAAAATTTGAAAACTTGCTTAGCTTACAATTAGCTAATGGGGTAAATGGATATAAAAATGTGATCTTTAGAAGAAGTAAGTTCAAATCATTTTTCTGACAACGAAAATGTCGCCGTTATTTGACTCAACTTTTATGACTTCTAACATTGGTTCTAAGTATTCAAATGGAACTCTATCGCTGGAGTTCAAAGTAATTTTCACGCTGAATCGATTGGTGAATGATTTATTCTGTTAAAAATAAAGAAAATATGAATAAAAATGGATTGTTTAGGACAAGTCATTTTTGAGATCGGCAATGTTGGCATTATTAGAGTAAACTTCAATGGTATATAACATGATTTCTAAACATGTTATCCAAAAATCTGTTAAGGTAAACTGTGGCAAATTTCATTCTGAGTCTAATGAAATATAATTTGTATATTTTGCAGGAAGGTAAATGTAAATAAGTGTGAAATTTTAGAAGAAGTCATTTCAAATCATTTTTCTGACGGCGAAAATGTCGCCATTATTAGACTCAACTTTTATGACTTCTAACATTGGTTTTAAGTAATCAAATGAAACTCTGTCCCTGAAGTTGAAAGTAATTGTCACGCTGAATCGATTGGTGTATGATTTATACTTTTAAAAATAAAGAAAATGCGAATAAAAATGGATTGTTTAGGACAAGTCATTTTTGAGATCAGCAATGTTCACGTTATTAGGGTAAATTTCAATGATATATAACATGATTTCTAAACATGTTATCCAAAAATATGTTATGGGAAACTGTAGCAAATTTCATTCTGAGTCCAATGGTATGTGATTTGCATATTTTGCAGCAAGGTAAATTTTAAAAGAAGTAATTTCAAGTCATTTCTCTATCAGTGAAATCATCAACGTTATTAGACTCAAATTTCATGAGTTATAAAATTAGTTCTAATTAATCAAATGATAAACTGTCCTGTGAGTTTGAAGCCTTTTTTACTCTGAATCGATTGGTACACCATTTATAATCCTAGCAATATGGAAAATATGAGAAAAAAAATGAAAAACATAACACTCGACATATTTTGGTAAAGACGTTTTTACAGGATATATATCTCAATAATTATCCAACCTTTAGGTGTAAATATGTATATCAAAACAAACTATATTTAATGAAGAATCGATCCGTACAAGAATGGGCATTCTAGATCATGCAGATTAGGAAATATTTTAGAACAAAGTTTGCATTTCACGTTTCAGTTCCCAATTTTGCCGCTACGAAAATGAAGTTGCCTTGTTTTTTAAACTTGATAAATTTGACAGCTGTTTCTTGCCACAATGACCTGAACTCTATTTACATTTCCAAAATTGACGCCTCTGATGATTTTCCGCATTTTTATAAACAAAGATATCGCTTTATATATTATATTTCATTGATATAAAATAAAAATAAAGCTTGAACATATATTAAATATTTAAGAATCTGTAAGAAAATTATAGACGAGTCGCCAGTGTATTCAACGCCATTTGCACGCGTCGACGACCTAGTAATTAGTATTCTGAACGCTACCCAAACCTCTTAACCACTCAGCCGCCGATGCCGCTTGCCACCGTCACCGCCACCGCCGACGCCAACGACAACGAGACCCACCCTTGAACGCGTTGGGCGGACGCGAAAATTGGTATTGTCTTTACGACGAAAGACCGCCACCATCGTCGCCGTCGCCGCCCCCATCGTACAACTTTGCATTTCACTCAGCGCCGCGGATGAAAATCGAATTCATTGTGGAAACGTAGCGCAGAGCATGCGAACAACTTGTTCGCACATTCGACATTCGTCTTCATTGCTTTATCGCTGCCGTTAGCGCGTCTAGTTTACAGAAATTCTTAGTTATAATTTCCGAATCTGCCTGCTAAGAATATTGGTCGTTGCTGTCTCTTAAAAATTACAAAATTTCTAGTAGTATAACACGTTTTACACAGTTTTACAATCAAATTATCAGCGAAAATTAAAAGCTTCAAGAACGAAAGGAATTATAAGAATTTTCAGAAGATAAACTAAGGAATAAGGTTGTTGAAATTCAAGAATGACGCTCATTACTTTGTAAGTGTCAAGGCGAAGATTCTTGAAACTGAAATTACTTGAAATTGCGATGATCAGAGACGACACTTGAATGCAAATCAATTATTGAAATAGATTAATTGATAAAGCAGATAATTGATTAAATAGAGAGATGGGTAAGTTCACAGTCAAATTATCGCAGCAAATGACAAACCTATGTCAAAGCAGTGAATCGAACAGTTGACGAAGATTAATTGATTCATTAAAATAATTTCGCTCATGTAATTTGTAAAGTTAAACGTATTGATCCGAGAGATTTTGCTTGGTTTATTATTTCATTATATTAGGTGATACCAAGCAATTTGAAATGTTTGACAACTTCAAATGTTTTAATTTCAATTTTTGGTTTTTTTTTTCTGTTTTTGTGTCTTTCAATCATTATTTTCGTCTCTTGATTATTCATTTTCAATCAAATCTGTCAGACATGGTCAGCATGTAAAAAATGATTTAAATTTCTGATATCGTCTATATCATCTGAGATCGTGTATATAATCAAATAATAAGACTGAAACACAAGGAAAAGAATCAGAAAGAATGATTAAACATTCACAATGAAACGATTAAGTTTTCTTGTTAGATTTAATCCTCTAAATAAAAAATGCCTTCTTTCTTCTTTTTCTTCTTCTTCTTCTTCTTCTTCTTCTTCGTCTTGCTGATTTATGGCTCTTGGCAACAAGGCCCTCTGAACCAGAATTAACTCCACATAAAAGAAGCAGGTTATGTA